>CM076577.1:1492178631-1492487236 GCA_034641835.2 Pinus albicaulis | reverse complement strand
TATTTTCTATTTAGACTTCCATGGGTTGGTTCCCCTTTATATCTATGTATGTAGGATAGTATCATGTGACATTGGCAAAGTTAGTCTTGGTTGCTTTTAGCCGGTAATATTTAGACAAATTCCTTATTGTTGAAATTTTGTTTCACTGGGGCGTCTGTAAATACAGGAGGAGCCAAATGCCCAAAAATTTATTACAAAAATACTTGTAATAATTGTAGCTGAACTGGAAAAACTTATTGCAAGGCTTGTAATGACTATAGGTGAACTGGAAAACTTATTTATTGGTATACAGAATTCACAAAATCATAATGACTATAGGTGAACTGACAAACTTATTTATTTGTATACAGAATTCACAAAATCGTTGCTGGAAAGGTAGTACCTTACCATAGATTTTGACGGCTTTAATTCCAAACTGGGCATCATTTTGACAGTTTGTTGGTCTATAAAAAAGTCAAACCTAACGTGGAAATTTTTTCCACAACCGTCAAATACGTTCTAAATTGTGAAATATGTCCTACAGGATGTCAAATTCCAGGCCTGGTTGGACGTTATCCTGACAAGGAAGATAGTGGATGAGACTTAAATGCTTGGACATCCAGTACTCAATCAATGATTTTGCGTACATACTCGTGTGGATCCAATTTCACTGGGACTTAAATGTTCAGGCTGCACATTATTCGTTTCATCGGTTAACATGTATCTAGAATCGCACCACTTGTTTTGAGGTCTGGTGCAGTAAAATTGGATTTAAGATTTTTGGTAGACAATTTATTAAGGCATTTTCAATAAGTGCATTCATAAGTAATCAAAGCTTCAATAGATTTTAGAGGAGTGTCTTTGTGCATTGTGTGCACTCTGCAAATTGAACTAGTCTTCTACACTTTCAAGGCCTCTTGCACATTCAAAGGCTCTGCATGATTTTCTTGGTGTTTTGGCCCTCATCGAAGCTGGAATTCCCGTCTTTGTACCTACTATCAGGAGTATACTTTTCATAGGGTGTTAATATAGAGTTTCATTGAAGCAGATTTCTAGATTCTAGCAATGAAAATATAGTCTATTTCTAATGTCTGGAAAACCATGAAAATTCACGTTAAATTTTAAAAATGTTAGGTTATGGTTTTTCAATATTCTAAAAGAATTGTTAAAGATGAGTCAAGTTAAAATTTCAATGAGCATGCTCTATGTACGTTAAATTTGGATATTAATATTGATACACCTTTTATTATGGATCTAAAACTCACATTTGATGAAGTTTTTTGAAATCTTCCTACGAAGAAACACTGCCATGATTTTATTTCTTAAAAGAAATTATGCAGTTTGTAGGTAAATATAAAAATAGCGCTAAAGTTTCATTGTTAAATCAAGGTATACATGTAATTAATTCAAATGCGAGAAAACATAAATAATGTCAATGCAATATTTGGGGTCCAGTTTCGATCCTTTAATCTAGAGGGAATTTATCATAATTAGCCCAACTTTCATTCTCAATGAAATCCTATAGAGACAGTATCTGAGGAGCTTGATGAGGATCAATACTTCCAATTGGTTCGGTGGATGTAGATTAGTAGAAACTAATCACAACTAAGTCGGAAGTTGGCATATCTTTCCATTTTTACAAGCCCTGTGAACAAGGTGTCGACCTCAACTCCATATCGTGGACTTTTAAATAGCCGAAGGGTCGGAGTTATATGGGCATAAACATCTAGTTGACAAAGAGAAAAACGTCGACCTTAGTCGGGTTGAGTTATAGACACAAGCATGTGTTAATTATTAAAAATTACTAAAAAAACAATTATTCACACTAGATTGCAATGAATTTTAAATGCATTATTTCATGCAAATTGAAAACTATTAATCAAATTTAGAAGAATCAAACAAAGAAATAGAGTATATTCAACTATTCAAGAAGTAAAGAAGCATACTTTGATGTGAAAATTTAAAAAATATTTATAGTGGAATTACAATTGGCATGCCTTCTTATAAATGTCCCCACATAAAACAAGTTAAAATATGAAGTTATATGAAAATGCAAGGTAAAAATTGACCATAATTAATAAAAATTTATTCAAAATGCAATCTTGTACAGAATTTGTTTAATAATCAATATAAAAGCTCTATGTTTTTTTGTAACGTTTAAGAAGAAGTTTTTCAACATTTTAACTTTCTAAAATTTGCTAAGTCGGAAGTCTGCCCATCTTTCTATTTCCACAAGACCTGTGAGCAAGGTACTAAACCTGAATCCATATCGTGGACTTTTAAATAGTTGGGGGATCGAAGTTTTGTTGGCATCAACATCTAGCTGGCGAAGAAAATAACCCCGACCTCAGTAGAGCCTCACGTATAGACACAAGCATGTGTTAATTATTAAAAATAAATAAAAAACAATTGTTCAATAACTTTGAAATCCATTATTTCACATAAAGTGAAACCTATTAGTCAAATTTAGAGGAATCAAACAAAGAAATAGAGTATATTCAACTATTTATGTACTGAGGAATCACAAGAAGCAAAGAAGCATGCTTGCATGTGAATATGACTGCTTATAAATGTTGTCACACATATAAAACAAGTTAAAATATGAAGTTATATGAAATTGCAAGGTAGAAACTGACCACAAGTAACATAAAATTATTCAAAATGAAGGCTTGTAGAGAATTTTGTTTAGTAATCAATATAAAAACTCCATGTTATCCTAGAAGGCTTACGATGAAAATTTTCAGCATTTTAACTTTCTAAAATTTGCAAAGTGGGAAGTCGACCATATTTCCATTTCCACAAGGCTCGTGGGCAAGGTCCCGAACTCGACTTCATATTGTGGTATTTTGAAAAGTCGAGGGTTCGAAGTTCTATTGGCATAAATATCTAGCTAACTAAGAAAATAACCCCGACCTTAGCAGGGCATATCTAGCTAATTAATAAAATAACCCCGACCTTAGTAGGGCTCGACGCATAGACACAAGCATGTGTTAATTATAAAAAATAGATAAAAACCCAACTGTTCACACTCGAATACTTTTAAATTCATTATTCATGCAAAGTGAAAACTAATAGTCAAATTTAGAGGGATTAGACAAAGAAATAGAGTATATTCAACTATTTATGGATTGAGAAATCATTAGAAGCAAAGAAGCATGCTTGGATGTGAAAATATAAAAATATTTATGGTGGAATTACAATTGGCATGTGTCGGCACACAAATAAAACAAGTTAAAATATGAAGTTATATAAGGTAGAAACTGGCCACAACAATTAATAGAAATTTATTAAAAAAGAAATTTTGTAGAGAATTTTGTTTAATAATCAATATAGAAAATCCATGTTTTTATGAATGTTTATGACGAATTTTTTCAATATTTTAACTTTCTAAAATTTACGAAGTGTCGGCCTATCTTTCCATTTCCACAAGACTTGTGAGCAAGCCTACCGACCCCAATTCCATATTGTGGACTTTTAAATAGTCGAGGGGTCGAAGTTGTATTGGCATAAACATCTAGCTGGCGAAGAAAAGAATCTCAATCTCAATAGGGCTCGACCCGTGGACACAAATATGTGTTAATTATTAAAAAAAGTAAAAACAATTGTTCACCTTTCAAATCCATTATTTCACGCAAAGTGAAAACTATTAGACTAATTTAGAGAAATCAAACAAAGAAATAGAGTATATTGAACTATTTATGGATTGAGGAATCATGAGAAGCAAATAATCATGCTTGCATATGAGAATATATAAATATTTATAGCAGAATTAGAATTGGCATGTCTACTTATAAATGTTACCACATGCAGAAAACAAGTTAAAATATAAAGATATATGAAATTGCTAGGTAGAAACTCACCACAACTAATAGAATTTTATTAAAAATGCAATCTTGTAGGGAATTTGGTTTAATAATCACTAAACTAATAGAAATTTATTAAAAATGCAATCTTGTAGGGAATTTGGTTTAATAATCACTATAAAAACTCAATTTTTTCCTATAATGTTTTTGAGCATTTTAACTTTCTAAAATTTGGGAAGTCAAAAGCCCACCCATCTTTCCATTTCCACAAACTCGATGAGAAAGGTCCTGACCCCATGGTCTTTTAAATAGTTTGGGGTCTCTGAGCATAAACATCTAACTAGTGAAGGAAATAACCACGATCTCGGTAAAGTTCAACGCATTGACATAAACATGTTTTAATTATTAAAAAAAATAAAAAACAAATATTCACACTCGATTAATTTTAAATCTATTATTCCATTCAAAGTGATATTCAAATTTAAAAAAATCAAATAAAGAAATAAAGTATATTCAACTATTTATAGATTGAAAAATCACTAAAAGCAAAAACACATGCTTACATCTGCAAATATAAAAATATTTATGACAGAATTACAGCTACGATGTTTACTTATAAATATCCGCACACTAAAAAAAAAACAAGTTAAAAATATGAAGTTATATGAAATAGCAAGGAGAATGCTTTCGTGTATTTACATATAAAGTTATATGAAATAGCAAGGAGCATGCTTTCCCGTATTTACTAATACGACAATACGACATTATATACCTACGACATAGGTGGCAACAGCAGATGAAAGCGTTTGTATCTAGGAGATATTCATTGAAAAAGTATTGGTACCAAAAATTTCAATACGTCTATTTAATTCTTTTATCTTTGGTTTTTTAGGTGGTTAAATTTTATTTGAAATTATATGGGTATGTTAGAGTTTTTTTAATATATTTTGTCTTTTATATTTTTATGTTTGGGTTATTTTAGTATATTTTTATCAATCTTATTAAAAATTACTCATTTTTTTAAAATTTGAAAATTATTTATTTAAATTATAATGTTAGACAATGTATTTTAAAATATTAAATATATTTACATATTTAAAAATCATATATATATATATATATATAACCAAATTAATTAAAAATTATATAAAATAATTAAACTCTTTTATATTTTTTAACTATTTTATCATTTTATATTTAAAAACATTTTTTTATTATTTTTAAATTTTGGTTTATAACATGTGTTATATGAAGATATTTTTTACTTGCAATCTCTCGTCTTAATTTTCCTAATTTTTTTTTTCTTTCTAAATAAGACTACTTTCTATTAATGTAACATAAAAATACATGGAGGCTCAGGTCTCTATAGTCCTAGCCTATTCAAAAGGCATAATTCTCAAAAATATCAAAATTGGGATTGTCTACGAAGGGGAAACCAGTCCAATAAGTAGTTTTATCACTGCCTATAGAGAGGAAACCAACGTTACACATGGAAAACTGATAATTGTTTGTAGACCTCAAACAGACATTGAAACCAAAAACTAAATAAACAGGCCCAAAAACCTTGGAACCAAAAACCATAATCCAAAAAGAACATGAGTGCTTAGGTGTCATTTGGAGAGGGAGGTGTCTCTTCCACAATTAGACACTTGTACTCATCGGTGTTGTCTACTAGCTTGTCGTGGGTGGCGTCCTCTGCTTTTCGGGACTCCTTAGTATCACGAGCTTTGCCAGGAACACCTTCGCTGCTCTTCCAGTCTTCACTGTTGTTGTTGGAACCTTTGCTGCGAATGTTGGAAGCAGGGTCGCTCTTCTCAGTTGCAGAAGGGGCGCTTTGGTTGGAGAATTTATGTAATTTTCTGGGACGGAGGCCAACCACATTGGTAGGTTCCTCCTTGAAGGAAACTATGATAGTAACAGTGACGCGTGGGTGGTCCAGGGCGCACAGGAAGTGAAATTGAGTAGAATGGGTAGAGGGTGGAGAGGCAATCGTTTCCAGCTGAGGCAACGACGGGATTGTGTTCGTAGTAGGAGTATGCAAAGCAGGAGAGCGGGACTGGCCTGAAGTTCCAACACGGCCACACCCACTTCGAGTGATCGGATAGCGTCCATGAGAATGCTCCAGGGAGGAGGGCGTAGTGTCAGAGTGGGAAGAGGGAGAGGAGTGAGTGGCCCGCCCTCTGCTGCTACGACATCGACTGCACATGAAGTGACGAAGACGAGGCATTGTGGAGCAATTGGGAGGGTGAGAACTCTGAGTCGAAGAAGCAGCGAGATGAGGGATCCAAGAAGCCGGGGGCGCTGAAGTAGGGGTAAATCTGTCCGCAGAGGTGAAATTCAGATGACAGAGTAGACTCTGCAAGAAATGGAGGCCAGGGGTCACCTCATTGCAGCAGAGGAGACTGCAATGCCGCCCTGTAGGCGTGCGGGAGCTCGGCTCCGCGACTCTAGGGGGGCAATTGCAGCTCAACGACTGAGGTGAAGGAGGAAGACGACCAGGCAAAGGAGGAAGACAACCAAGCAGAGGAGGAAGACAACCTTGCGCATTCATTTTGAAGGAATGGCGATGGCATTGGCAAATGAGTTGAATTAAGTTGCGAGTGTGGGAGCTATTGGAGCAATTTAATGCCTGCCGCTGAGACCTATGGGTGGCCATGTGGCCATGCCACTTTCCAACCCAAAAGCCAACCCACTTATTAGCCTTGATAATCACCCACATCTGGGATTAATTTTCCTTAAATTGAGGATGAATCATAAATCAATTAAAAATTAAAGTTTGGAGGTTTGTTTTAATTGTTTTGACAAAATTTTATTAGAGTAAAAAGGACTTAGTTTAAAGTGGCGTGGATGTGAATTTAAATTTTATTTCATTTTTAATTTAATTTTTATTTATATATTTTTGTAAAATTTATTTGAAATATTAAATAATTAACTATATTTATATATACTTTTTGTAAGGTTGGAAGGACTACATCTTTAACATGTCCAATATATCACTCGAATTGAATCAATGACTTCATATAGGAGTTTCTCTTAGCATATTACCCATCATTGTCTATCCAAAACTTCGTGGACAATTATATTTATATTTATTTAGTTATTATTTTTTTTGGTAGTTTAGACTAATCCTAATCTTTCCAATTTTTTTCCTCCTCCCATTTCACTTACGGTTTTGAACCGGTGACCTTGCATACAAGGTGCCTTAACAACGCACCCCATCACCGACTACTCTACACCACGTGGGCTATATTTATATTTATTTAAAAATAATAATAATAATAATAATTATATCACAACATTTTCATATAAAAAATTAGATATTAAAATTTCAATAACACTGTATTCTTTAAATTATTTACATAATGCTAAAATACTTTATTATCAAATTATAGAGTAAGTATTGTTTTTATATATAAATAAATAAAGTATTAAATAATTATATTAGGTCATTTTATATCTAGTTATCTTTAATTTCATGTATGTTGAAATTTCTTATTCTACTTTCATGGTGACGTTGTCTTACTTATATATATATATATATATGAACATAAAAATTACAATGATGTTATAGTTAATAAATATATTGTCTTATAGTATTTTAGAAATATTTTGAATATATATATATATATATATATATATATATATATATATAGGGCCTAATTGTTAGTGTTTTGGTTTTTTAGGAAGTTCAATTTTATTTGAAATTATATTTTTATGTTTAAGTTATTTTAGTATATTTTTCTTTGATGTTTGGGTTTTTCTAGTGTATCTTAATCAGAGTTATTTGAAACTATATCTTTATGTTTGAATTATTTTAGTATATTTTTATGTTTGAGTTATTTTAATACATTTTTTTATCCATTTGATTGGAAATTACTCTTTTTTATGTTTGAGTTTTGTTTTTTTTTTCTTTTCCTTCTTTAAATCTTTTTTTTTTTTTAAATTTGAAAATTATTTATTTAAATTACAATGTTAGACGATGTACTCTAAAATATTAAATTTATTTACATATTTGAAATTATAAGTGTGTGTGATGATGATGATGGTTACCGTCCGCTTAGGCCAATGCGGTCTATCAAACCTTAAGAGAGGAGAAAGAATCTAAGTTTGATTCTTCAAAATTTTGTTTCTATGGTCAAAGAGAAAGGAAATAAGTGCTCCAAGATCGCTATAGGTGGGTTATCTTAATAGGTCATGAAGATTAGAAGTGTGACAAATGGTAGGGAACTGAGTACGAATGTGAGTAAGAGTCAGACAGTCTAAAAGGAAGTGATTTTCATCTTCCACCTGCTTAGAATCGCAAATCTAGCAGATTCTATCCTTCCAAGGGGTCTTGGGAATAAACCACTGCGCGGTCACACTCTAAAGCTCATGGGAATTAGTTATTATCTTAGCGATGTTCATTTTATTATTATTGTTGGACAACACAGAGAGATAAGTCTGATTATCAAGGGTGGGGTTGATCACTTCCTTATAGTATCTTAGCTTCCTTTTACCCTCCAGCTCCTGATCCTCCCACAACTTGTCCTTAAACTTGGAGGTAATAGTATTTTTGATATTATCTTTGTTTCCCATATTGAGCTCCTCCTTAATTACCCAATGGTTGAGCCAAGACTGGGCATCCTTATTCCACCCGCGCTTGAGGCGAAGGTGAGGGTTTTGACTACAGTTAGAAGCAATTTTAGGGAACCTTTTTTATTCCATGTTGTTAAGCTTTTTCTTATTCATTAGATATCTAAACATAGCCATACTTTCAATGGGGGACAAATGAAATTCGATCAAGAGGATATATATATATATATATATATATATATATATATATATATAATCTTGTAAAAAATTATACAACCAAATTAATTAAAATTGTATGTAAAATAATTAAATACTTTTATACTTTTTAGCTATTTTATCAATTTATATCTAAAATACACTTTTCCAATATATTTAAATTTTGGTTTAGAATATCTTTTATATAAATATATTCTTTACTTTGTTGGCTAGCCATCTCTTGTCTTTTCTCCCAATAATTTTTAATTGTATAAAGAAATTAAATTATTGAATTTTACTAATCTTACTTAAAATTGAGGATGATTCCTAAATCAATTAAAGAGTGGATGTGTTTTTTAATTATTTTGACTAAACTTTACAAGAGTAAAAAGGACTTAGTTTAAACCGGTGTGGATGCTAATTTTTTTTTTCTTCATATATTTTGTAAATTAATTATTTGAAATATATATTTTTTTCTACAGAAGACTACTATTATATGGTACAAAAAAAGTACATTCCATCTTCTTGGTCGAGATTGTTGAGTTAGCCAACCCCGATTGGAAAGAGATAATTCAAAAATTCAAAAATGGGGCTGCCCCTTGAGGGGAAACTGACCCATAAAGCATTCCACAAAACATAGAGAGAGTTTCCCCTAATGGGGAAACCAAAATTTAACAGAAGATAAAAAAAACTAAGTTTGTTGTGTAGAAGAAAATTAAACATAAAGACTATAGTAAGGCATGAAAATACTGGAGAAAGAGGAGCCACGACTCTACAAGTTCTGGTCCTTTGCATCCTGGAGCTGCAGACGAGGAGGTTCTTCCACTATGTAGCACATGTAGTCAGAGAGGTCGTCCTCCTTCTTGGAGAGTTGAGGGTCCAGCTCTGGCGTGGAGGTGGAGCAAGCGCCTATGTCTGTTGCCTTGTCTAGTTTCCTGGCGCCTTTGGTTGAGATGTTGCCCTCACTTTCAGAGGTTTCCCCATGCATTTGACAGGAAGAGCCACAAATTTTCTAGGCAGCAGGGAGGAAAAACGAGAGAGAGTAGATTTTTGCGGCCTCTTCCTAGACCCTGAGCCAGAATTGCTTTGCATATCTTCCAAAATTAGAATTGAGAGATGGGTTGAGAGGAGCTGAGGGTCAGAGACCTACGGTGTATCCATGGCCACCGAGAAAGCCATTGTGTGATCTGCCATGGCTGGAATTGGAGGGCAAGAGGGTGAACCTTTGCCTCCTCTCCTACAATAGTGCATTCGGTGGCGGTGAGGCATGGTATTAGTAGAATTATGGGGATGCAAAGGAGGTGGATGAGAAGAGGGAGATGGACAAGCAGTGGATTGATGAGAAACATCGTGAAACGAATGAGTAGAGGGCGACTGAACAATAGTGTGATGGGCGGAAGAACAACAGGGACCAACAGAGCAAAGAGCAACAGCTTGCAGAGCAAGTTTGAGGGAAAAAAGGAGGGAGGCACGGGACAACTGTGGGCAGGATTCGGCGCCACAACCCATAAAAGGCTAGAGCACTCTGCAATTCGGACGAGGCAGGATTGAATGCGTAGTACGCAGAATTGAATGTTGAGGAATGAACCAGGCCAGGAACCAACGAGACAAATTTATGGTTCTCACGCTGGAGGTAGGTGCAGCCTCATGGAGAGGCCAACTGCGATGTGGTTGAGAGGCCATGTGTCTTGCCAACAAAGTGCGTCTATTCACCCACATATGGGGAATTATTTGAATTATTAAATAATTAATTAAATTTAAAATATTATATATATATAAATTTGGCATGACTACATCTTCAATATGTACAATATATCACCCCCGATTGAGCCGGTGACTTCACATCAATGAGTACCTTAACATAGCACCCAACTTAAAGTCTGCATTTTTGTTTTAAACTTTTACAAAAATTACATTTGACTCTTAAGTGAAAAGAGATTTAACTATCTGCTAAAACTGGTTAAAGAACCTGAGTTATATTTTATGAATAAATTTAGAATTTACATAACTGATTGGTAAGTAAGTCCAATAATTCCATAGTAGTTGGAAATAAGTAGTTATTGACAGTTACGTTCTCCTCTGAGGATAAAAAGGAAATCCTAGAGAGGAGAAGGGGTTTTGTGCAAAAATAAAAGATGGAACACCAATATGGTTGTGAGGAAGAGTGGTCTAGAGATGGACAATAACCAGTGGAACTTTGTAATTTGAATAAGAGAAGAGGTTGGAGGAAGGTCCTGAGATCTAACTCTAGGAAAAGAAAATGTTATCTTTCACTCTAGTGAGGAGCACAAGGGGAGTGAAGGACATCATTGCCTCAATCAAGATTTGGAGGTACCATCAGTTTAGTTTATTCTGAGTTAAGTCGATAAATTATGATGGTAATTAACAATAGAAAATAAATTTAAAATTGTTATGCAAAATTCTTGTTGAATATTAGATGTATGTCCAGTAAATTGGAAGAGAAATTAAATTTCTTTCTTCAAGGAAAATTCTACTTATTAATAGGAGTTATTTCTGCTAGAAATTAACTTTCTTTCTCCAAGGAAAATTCTTCTTATTAATATGAGTTATTTCTACTAGACACAGTACCTTGTCTAAGATACAGATGACTGATATAAAACCACTATCTCTGAAAATAGTGTCTTCGAAGTTATAGATGACTTATACGAATTAACAATGCTGAAACACAATTTTATTAATAGCCATAGTTAAACAACTATGCAAGGACCGTATTTTCATTATATGATATGATAAGATTAAAGACAGAACTCTGCCTATAACAGTAGATGTTATTTTACAACGGTTTTAGAAATTTAATGCTAGGGTATAGCCTGTAAATATGAATCTGAAACCAATATACAATGTTGGTCACTTTTCCAGTTTGAAAGAGTCTGGAGAGTGGCTTTAGAAAATGAAAACAAGATAAGTTTTCAGGCAAATACACAGTAGCAAACAAACCCAAAAATTGAAGTCAAGGGGCTTCATAACTAACCCTCATCCCGCACAATTATTAAAATAAATTTGATTAAGGAGAGGGGCCGCGAAGGCTTAAACCTCAAACCAACCAAGAAGTTGGAACTGAGCTCTTACGTCCTCTGGGACTGTGTGGAGAAAGGAATTCTTACACTGTACATATTTAAATCTTAACGAAAACAAAACTATAGGAAACAAGTGATATTTTCAGAGAAAGTTGTAAATTACAACTATTTTCAACCATTTGTGAAACCATAAGAGCTGGAAAATTATAACGAATTCATGTAAAAGGAAATGATCAACATACATCTTAACAAATTACAGTATAAGTACAAACACATCACTCATAGGAAATATTGCACAGTAAGCAACCAACATCAATTACAGTAGTCAACAAAGCCTTCATAATTATACAAGCATCTTAAGGGGATGCTCAGGGCAGAGTGCCATAACCTAGGGTAAATTTTTAAAATAAATCTCGAAGGTTCAAAACTTATATACAAGCTTGCGAGGAGAGGAGAAGGAAAACCCTTATTCCTAAAAACCTTAAACCATTAAAAATTTACAGAGACAGTCACTCATATTGGAACGACATAAATAACCATAAATGTTGATAAATAACCCTCCTTATAAGCTTCTAGTTCAAGGATTAACACCATCAAACCTTGCCATGGGATTTGGGTATTCCTTAATTCCAATACCAGATAGACAATATGTGCATTAAGCTGTTAAAACCCTTGGAGCTGTGAGAGCACCTACTTGGCGAGTTGGAGGGTTGGCGCAGTTGTGGATAGGTTTGCAAAGATCCAGTGCAAGTCAGAGAGTCAACCCTTTGCAAAACCCTATTTCAACTACAAAGAAGTATGAGAATGCTGACAAATCTCTGTGTAGAATTTATGAAAAAACACATGGAGTAGGAGGAAGGGTTTGGATCGAGTGGGTCAAACCTACTTTGAAAACCCTACTGAGATCCATCCACTTCCTGTCAGTGCTTTGAACAAGTTTACCCATGATCCTGTAAGCAAACAACAGACCCTTCAATAATTTTAATAGCCAAAACCTGAGTGCAAAAGGATTGGCAGAATATGGAAATAAAATACATTGGAATAAGTGAAAACACTTTGAATGGAAGTCCAATTTTCCATATACTTGGTCATAGCATTTGAACTAGCTAAGAAGAAACATGGAGAACCCTTTGTAGCTGTAGATTTTGGGTTTTCCCTTAGAGCAGAGTGCAGCATCACGAGGACAGAATGAGCAGGAGAACCGAGACTAGGTAGGGAGTTCATTACCCTAACCTCTTCGGCAACCATGGAGACCGTCGGATCAGATCGACGGACAAGGAATGTATAGGTGTCGTTCTCTTGCCACCGAAAGATGTTGATTGAAGGGATGATCGAGAAGCTTCATAATTCAACCAACTGCCAATCCAGAGAATAAAATGTTGGCATGGAACTGGAACCACCAATCAATCCATAACCCGAGAGTTGTGCCACTATTAAATTAACAATAAATAACACATATTTCAAAATGTATGGATATGCCATTTACACAACAGGCCATCTAATCCAGCTGAGAAAATTAACAACACCTGCCCTGTAATATTAATTCTTATATTCTTTATAATGTTAAATAATTATATGCTTAGAATGTTAAGACTTATATGCTTGAAATGATAGATAATCGAAGATAAGGGTGGATTTATTTTATATGCAATGGTTATCATAAGTATAACACATATCATGTGTCCGAAAATGGAAATAATGTAGGTCCCAAGGCTCACAAGAAGATTGAGACTGTGTATTTTTTTTTTATGGTAATTCTGTAGTAGTAGTATTCGTGACAAGTGGTATTAGAATGACATTCAAACTTGAATGGGCCATTTGAATAATAATGAGTGTGTCTGAAATTGTGCACAGTGATAGGAAGAAAAGAAAACAATTGATAGATCAGAATCAGTAGAGGATCTAGATATCAAATGCCTAGAGCCATAGGGGAAGCTCACCCCTTGCCTAACCCCGAAATGAACTTAGAAATGTGGGTACATTTGAGTGCGGATCAACATCATCAAACCAGTGGATTACGTGAGGAACAAAAATGTCATACCAATAGACTTCTGGACATGGTGCAATAGCTATAGGCATAAATGGTTCGAGTAAGAAGCGATAACGAGAGATTAATGCAGGAATAAGAGAGGATTCTCAAAATCTTTTCAGACAAGCAGAATCATCGTACAACACAAATCCAATCCTGAGATGGGCACCTGGGATGAGGGTGAGTAGCAACAAAAAGCTGCTGATAACCCTGTAGGAAGCCACACCCAAAGAAGCGGCACAAGTAGAGCCTCTAATGAAACAAAATCTAGAAATGTTTTCAAACAACAAAAAATGAAAAATAAAAAAGTGGAACTTCAGGGAGAATGTTAAAAAATTAAGCCTTCCACGTTCGACAGAGAAGTTGAAGAAGTGGTTGAAGCATGGCTAATTAACTTGAAAAAATACTTTCAAGTATATGAGTATAGTAACAAGCTTAAAGCTCACTTGGATATTTACCAACTGAGGGAAAAGGCTACCTTATGGTGGGAGGAAGTTAAGAATGTGCGGGGAATCGAAGATCAGAATGTGACTTGGGATGAGTTCCAATAGTATTTTAAGGATAAATATCTAACATAGAATTTCTACAAAAAAAAATCTCGATAATTTCATGATTTGAGGTTGGGACAACTGTTTATGGATGATTTCATAACTAAATTTACCTCTTTACTGAGGTATGTACTGTATTTGAAGGATGAAAAAGAAAAGGTACAATGGTTCTTGAGTAGCTTACCTGCTCACATGAAGGAAAGAATTGAGTTCGTCAATCCAAGGATTATGGATGAGGTGATTCGAAAAGAACGAAGGTGCTACCAACTATCGAAAATGAAAGGAGATGCTGGTAGGAGTTGGCCGCTAAAGAAAGGGAGGAAGAGTGCTCAAAATTTTAAAAATAGTAGGTTGGGTAACTACAAAAATGCTACAAGGAACCCAACAAATAGACTAGCTGGGAGAAACCAGAAAAAGTCTAAATGACCTGCGAAAGACCGGCCTATGGAGGCATCCAACATACCAGAACATGGGCATACCCAGAAACCCCCGTTGCAATACTGGGGTTGTGGTGAGGCACACTATTATAAAAAATACCCTCGTCATGGAAGAAATGAAACTGTAGCTAATTTGCAAGAAGCATCCATAGTGGGATATGTTGCATGGAATATACCAAGGATCAATGATGCATTAGAGGATCGAAAAGCAGACTACTAGCCAACAATGATAGAACTTGAAGGTAAGTTATTTTCCCAAACTGTATCTATTTTGGTTGATCCAGGTGCCAGTTTAAGCTATATAAATCCCAGAATAGTTGAAAAATGTAATTTACAAAGTCTAAAATTTAAAAGTCCCTAGTTGGTGCAATGATCTACCAGGGAAAAGAGGAGGGTTAATGCCAAAGTCTCAAACTGCCCTTTAGACATAGGGAACCAACATATAAATGCTGAGCTAGAAATTTTACCCTTGGGTTCCTATGATTTATTACTAGGAATGGGATGGTTAGAAGGGCATTGGTATGTGGTAGATTGCAAGCAGAAAACCATCAGTTATATGGTTGAAGATTGTACTTGCTAGGAGTTACAAGGAATTAAGAAACCACTCCAATTGCGCCCTATCACTACATCCCAGCTAGGTAAATGCATGAGAAAAGGGTGTCAAATTTATGCTATTCAGGTAGGATTTTCTAAATCTAAGGAAAAGACCTCTATGCTGAAGAATATACTGGTACTTCAGGACTTTATGGATGTGTTTCTTGAAAACATATTGTGACTACATCCAAAGCAGGATATCGATTTCACCATCGAACTAATGCAAGGGGCACGAGCACCGTAACGAATGAGTGTACCTGAGTTGACTGAGTTAAAAATGAAACTGCAGGAACTGTTGGACAAGGGGTACATCCATCCTAGTCTGTCTCCTTGGGGGACAGTGGTACTGTTTGTTAAAAAGAAATATGGTACAATGTGGATGTGTATGGATTACAATAAGCTTAACAAATTGACTGTTAAAAACAAGTATCTGTTGCCACTGATAGATGATCTTTTCGATCAAGTAAAGGGAGAAAATATATCCTCAAAGATATATTTAAGATATGGATATCACTAGTACTGATAAAATATGAGGATATATAAAAAACATCCTTTCGCACCCGATATGGGCATTATGAGTTCGTGGTTTTACCGTTTGGATTAACCAACGCACCAACAACTTTCATGAGTTTGATGCATGGCATATTTCATCCATTTTTGGATAAGTTTTTTTTAATATTCATTGATGATATATTAATTTATTCTAGAAACATGGAAGAAGATAAGGAAAATTTACTCTTGGTGCTCAAAATGTTGAGAGATCATAAGATCTATGCCAAATTCAGTAAGTGCGATTTCTACAAAGAACAGATCCAATATCTAGGCCATATAATTTATGTTGAAGGAATACTAGTAGACACCAAAAAGATAAGGAATATTATGGAGTGGAGAGTACCCAAGAATGTAGTAGACATATGTTTCTTCATTGGTTTGGCTGGATACTACAGACGTTTTATCGAAGGTTTCTCCCAAATCGCATTTCCTATTACCTCCTTAACAAGAAAATGATGAGTTTTCAAATGGGTGAATTCCAAACCAACTTTGAATAGTTAAATAAATTATTAACTACTTCCCCTGTATTGAAGGTGGCTGACCCAAATAAGGAGTTTGAAGTCTGCATCGATGCTTGTAAGGGGTGGGGGCAGTGTTGTCACAAGATGAAAAAGTCATTGCATATGAGTCCAGAAGGTTGAAATATCATGAGTAGTGATATTCTTCGTATGATCTAGAGCTAACCACAGTAGTTCACGCGCTCAAAGTATGGAGGCACTACCTGTTAGGGAAAAATTTTCTACTAAATATAGACCACAATAGCTTGACTAGCTATTTTAAGCAGTCTGACTTGAATTCTCGCCATGCGAGGTGGAACGCATTCGTGAGTGAATGTGAATTTGAAATTAAGCACATGAAAGGTAAGGAAAATCGAGTTGTTGATTCCTTAAGTAGGAAACTGCATTGTGTTTATGAACTCTAATTTAACCAAGTGGAATTTAAGTTCCAAGAGCAAGTGAAGGAGGTAGCGCAAAAAGATCCTGAATAGTTGTTGTTGTGGCAGAAAGCATAAGAAGCAAAAAATCAGGGAAAAAAATTAGATTATAGGATCAAGAATGAACATCTATTGGTTTTTTGAGAGAAGATATACATTCCAATTAGATGATCTTGAAGGAACTAATTTTGGATGATTATCATCAAAGCTCTTATGTCGGACACCCTGGATACCAAAATATTATAACAACAATTAGAAAGGACTACTTTTGGCATGGGATGCATAAAAATATTGTTGAATACCTGAACAAGTGTTTCAAAATTCAATAGGTCAAGGTGGAGCATCAACACCCTGCGGGTTTACTACAGCTTATTCATGTACTGGAGTTGAAATGGGAATTCATTTCACTCGATTTTATTATAGGCTTACCAAGAAAGAAGAGACACAATGACTCCATTATGGTGGTGGTGAATAGGTTGAGCAAGGAAGATAAATTAATAACAGTCCAGTCCAATTACAAAACAATACAAATTGCCGACATATTTATGAGAGAGGTGTTTAGATTACATGGTATTTTGAAAACTATCATCTCAGACTAAGAGGTGAAGTTCACCTCAGCCTTCTGGAAGGTACGATTCACCGGTTCGGAAACACAAATACAGTGCAATACTCCATATCATCCACAAATGGATTGGCAGATTGAGCAGGTGAATCAAATATTAGAAGACATCTTACGTATGTATGTGATCTAGCAGCCCATGAAGTGGGAAGATTATTTGTATTTGGTTGAGTTTTCTTATAATAATGGGTATAAAGAATCTCACAAGATGAGTCCTTGTGAGGCATTATACGTAAGACAATGTCGGACACCCATAAATTGGAGCAGTCCAAAAACTAAGCTAATGCTTGGGCCAGAGATGTTGGAATAGATGGAGTGTGAAGTGAGGAATATCCGACAAAATATAAAAGCTTCCAAAGATAGGCATAAAGTTTACGCGGATCAAAAAAGGACTTATCGAGAGTTTGAAGTGGGAGATCATGTGTATGTTAGAATTAGACCCAAGAAAAGCACTCTAAGATGGATTACCTGTGCCAAACTAGCTCCCCAGTTCTGTGGACCTTTCCAAATTTTGGAAAGAGTAGGGTCGGTGACCTATCAGCTGGCATTAGCTAGTCACATACTGGTGTACAATGTGTTTCATGTATCCACATTCAAATGATATGTGCACGAACCAAAGCATGTAATACATTGGTGGAACATACAGGTAAATTATGATTGATACTATGTCCTCTGAAAAGAGATTAATACTTAAATAATTAATTAAATGTTTGTTGGTTGCAAGTCGAACCGGACACCAAATTTTTGGTAGAGCCTCAACGTATTCTCGAGTAGAGAGAAATAACGCTCTAAAGGTGAGCCACATCCCAAGTTAAAGTGAAATGGAAGTAATTTGGGCCGGAGGAGGTTACTTGGGAAGATGAAGGCTTCATATGAGAAGAATATCCAGAATTGTTTACTCTGATGGAGTAAAACACCGAGGAAAACGTTTTCCTTAAGCGGGGGCAGATGTAACACCCAGCTTAAAGTTTGTATTTTTATTTTAAACTTTTGCAAAAATTACATTTGACCCTTAAGTGAAAAATAGATTTAACTATGTGTTAAACTGGCTAAAGAACCCGAGTTATATTTTATGAATAAATTTATAATTTACATAACTGATTGTAAGTAATTCCAATAATTATAGAGCAGTTGGAAATAAGCACTTCTTGAGAATTACCTTCTCCTTTGAGGATAAAAAGGAAATCCCAGAGAGGAGAAGGGGTTTTGTTAAACAATAAAAGATGGAATAGAAGTATGGATGTGAGGAAGAGTGGTCCAGAGTTGGATCATAACGAGTGGAAATCTGCATTTTGAATAGGAGAAGAGGCTAGACGAAGGTCCTGAGGTCTAACTCCAAGAAAAAAGACTGCTATATTTCGCTCTGGTGAGGAGCATGTGGGGAGTAAAGGACGTCGTTTCCTCACTGAAGGTTTGGAGGTACCATCAGTTTAGTTTGTTCTGAAATAAGTGGATAAATTACGATGGGAATTAGTAGTCGACAATAACTTTAAAATTGTTAAGGAAAATTCTTGTTGAATATTAGATGTATTCCCAATAAACTGGAAGAGAAATTAACTTTCTTTCTTCAAGGAAAATTATGCTTATTAATATGAGTTATTTTTGCTAGACATAGTACCTTGTCAAAGATAGAGATGATTGATATAAAACCACTATCTCCAGATATAGTATCTTCGAAGGTATAGATGACTTATAGGAATTAACAATGCTGAAATTTTTTTTCTTAATAGCCAAAGTTAAACAACTATGCAAGGACCATATTTTCATTATATGATTTAATAAGATTAAATACAAAACTCTGCCTATAACAGTAGCTATTATTTTACAATGGTTTTAGCAATTTAAGTCTAGTTTAGTTCCTGTAAATATGAATCTGAAACCAATATATAGTGTTGGTCACTTTTCCAGTTTGATAGAGTCCATAGAGTGGCTTTAGAAAATGAAAACTAGATAAGTTTTCAGGAAAATACACAATAGTAAGCAAACCCAAAACCTAAAGTCAAGGGGCTTCATAACTAACCCTCAACCTTCACAGTTATTAAAATAAAGTTGACTGAGGAGAGGGGCCGCAAAGGTTTAAACCTCAAACCAACCAAGAAGTTGAAACTGAGCTCTTACATTCTCTGGGACTGTGTGGAGAGAGGAATTAATACACTGTACATATTTAAACCATAACGAGAACATAACTATAGGAAACAAGTGATATTGTGAGAGAAATCTGTAAATTAAAACTATTGTTAACCATATGTGAAACAATAATAATTGGAAAATTAGAATGGATTCATGTAAAAGGACATTCTCTGCATAATATTAACAAAAATTATAGTATAAAAACAAACATGTGATTCATAGGAAATACTGCATAGTGAGCAACCAACATCACTAACAATTGTCAACAGAGTTTTCATAATTAGACAAGCATCTTAAGGGGTTGCTTAGGGCAGAGTGCCGTAACTTAGGGTAAATTTTTAAAATAAATCCTGTAGGAATTTACAGGGTCAGTTCCTTAGATCAAGAACCAAAGGTCGCCACTCACAAACAGATCACAAATCAGTACACCAGTATAATCACGTGGTTAAAACCCTCAATGAGGGAAATAGTCCACGCCTTGAGCCAACGCGGCCACTTCAGGAAATTTATTAATATAAAAAGAAAAGTTACATATGTTTCTCTCATAAACGGTTACAGGAAAAATGACCCTCCATGCTCTTTAAATAGATATCATGGACCTATCAGGTGTTAAGCCATGTATCAAGTGTCGTTAATACCGAGGTGAGAGATAACCGTCAGATCACTATAAATTGTGACCATCGGATTATAAGTTACAAATGTACATGGTAAAGAAACACACTTTACATAACTCTACACTAGACTAAGTTATTCTTAACTATTTCCTATGTGTCGAAATATCCTAACATCCCCCCTTAAGAACAACTTGTGATAGGATTGAAGGATTTACAAAGGTGACACAAAAGGAGCCTATTTCCTATGTGTCGAAATATCCTAACATCCCCCCTTAAGAACAAATTGGGATAGGATTGAAGGATTTAAAAAAGTGACACAATAGGAGAAGGAAGAAGGCATTAGAGCCTATCCCCCCTTAATGACAACTTTCCTAAACTCCAAGCATGGATCGAAGTTTGGAAAACTTCACTTCTGTCAAAGCCTTTGTAAAGATATCGACTACCTGATCATTGGTTGGACAATACTACACTTCAAGAACACGATCATGAATGAGCTTTCTGATGAAGTGTATGTGGAGTTCAAAGTGTTTCATACGCTGATGCTGAAATGGATCTTTACAAAGCTAAATGGCACTCTGATTATCACACCAAAGTGTAGTTGGATGCTGCTGATGAACACCAAATTTAGACAGGATTTGACGAAGCCACATGGCTTCCTTGCTGGCTTTAACTACACCATGATACTCTGCTTCTGTTGAAGAAAGGGAGATGGCACTTTGTTTCTTACAAGACCAAGTAATAGGTCCTAAACCAAGAGTGAATACATATCCTGCAGTGGACTTTCGATCATCAGGGCCACCAGCCCAATCAAAATCAGTGAAACCAATCAACAAGGGAGAGGCTCCTGCACTGTAATGAATCCCGAACTGAACTGTACCTCGAATATATTGAAGTATTCTTTTAGCTTCTTTCCAGTGACTTTCATGAGGTTGGTGCATAAATCGAGCGACAAGACCAACAACAAAGGAAAGGTCATGATGGGTATGGGTTAGATACAAAATTTTACCAACAAGTTGACAGTATAAGGTAGCATCAACATCAGGGGTAGTATAGTTTACTGAAAGCTTGACTCCAGACTGAAAAGGAGAAGGGGCAGGCTTACAATATTCCATGTGAAAGTGGTGTAGAAGATCACAAGCATACTTGGACTGAGAGAGGGTAATGCCTTCCTTGGATTGCAAGACTTGAAGACCAAGGAAATAATGCAAGTGTCCTAAGTCTATCATTTCAAACTTCTTTTTGAGGCTAGACTTCACATAGTTTATATGGTTTGGATCACTACCAGTAAGGATAATATTATCAACATAAAGAACAAGGATGGTGAAGGAATTACCCACTTTCTTAGTGTAGACAGTGTTGTCAGAATGACACCTAGAAAAGCCATTATCTAAGAGAAATTTATCCATTTTGGCATACCAAGCCCGAGGAGCTTGTTTGAGACCATAAATAGACTTCCTAAGGTGACAAACAAGGCTAGAGTCTTTTTGGATAAAGCCAAGGGGTTGTTCCATGTAGATTTATTCATGCAAATCTCCATGTAAGAAGGCAGATTTAACATCCATCTGATGGGCTTCCCATTTAAAGGAGGCAGCAAGGGAAAGAACAAGGCAGATAGAATTCATTTTGGCAACAAGGGAGAAGGTTTCAGTATAGTCAATGCCTTCAACTTGTGAAAAACCTTTAGCGACAAGACGAGCTTTATGTCTATCCAGTTTTCCATCTTGTCCAAACTTTGTTTTGTAAACTCATCTGCATTTGAAAAGTTTTCTTCCTTTTGGAAGAGGAACAAGATCCCAAGTATTGTTTGCCAATAAGGAATGATACTCTTCATTCATAGCTTCATCCCAATCTGGATGACCAGAGGCTTCTTTAAAGGTTTCTAGATCAAGTTTTTTTGGAACTTGAGCCAATAAGGAAGAGGCTCTTTCGAACTGAGAACGTGTATGTCGTTGATCAACAAGGTCACCTGCAAGAGAACCTGCTGCATCCTGAGTAGAGCGGACCCATCTTGGAAGCAGTGGAGTATAAGGAATAATTTCACGAGCTGGAGGAGGATTCTCATCCTCGTTTTCATCATCTGAACTAGAAGGAATGCTATTAAAAATAGAAGAGAGAGAGAGAGGTGGCACATATGCTGAATCAGGCTCGTAGGCCAAAGGTGGCACACTTGCCGAACTAGGCTCGCAGGCCGATATATTTTCACCAAATTTTACATCTCTTCTAATGATAATATTTTTGGATTTTGGTTGAATAAGTCTATATCCTTTGACATCTTTAGAATATCCAACAAGAATACATTTTTCACTCTTAGGTTTTAAGGCTTTATGTTTCACATCTGGAATATGGGCCCAAGCATCACTTCCAAAAACATGAAAGTGACTTACATCTGGTTTGATTGAGCTCCAAGCTTCTTCTAGAGTTATATTCTATAAATCCTTAGTAGGAGTGCGATTTACTATGTAATTTGAATAGTTAATGGCTTCTGCCTAAAAATTGAGACCAAGTCCTTTAGATTGAAGCATACAATTAGCCATTTCTTTTAAGTTGCAATTCTTCCTTTCAGCTACACCATTTTGTTGTGGAGTATATGGAATAGTATGTTGCAATTGAATGCCATGCTCAGTGCAGAATTTGATAAATTTGTTGTTAACATATTCTCCACCTTTGTCTGATCTTAACTTAAGAATTTGATGTCCAAATTGTTTCTCAACAAAGGCCTTAAAGGCCAAGAACATGTTAAAAACTTCACTCTTGAGTTTTAAGAAATATACCCCAGTGCGTCTGGAAAAATCATCAATGAAAGTTAAGAAGTACTTGCAACCAAAGAAAGAAACAACAAGAAGTAGACCACATAAATCACTATGCACAAGCTGCAAAGGGGCTGAAGCGTGCCAAGAGGCACATTTGTCAAAACTATCCCGATGATGTTTTCCGAGTACACATCCAGAGCAAACACCATCTCGGCAATGTTAGCAACCTATAATATAGGGGTCATAATTTTGACTTGACAGTTGATAATCTTGTAAATCTGTACATACTTTTCCTTCTGCAACTTGTATTCACATATTTTGTAAAAAAAAAATCAAAAAAATCAAAAAAATCAAAAAGAGGGTAAAAAGTCCTAAAAGAACAATCAAAGGACTTAGAAAAAATAAAAGACCCCAAAAGAAAAATGAATAAAACATGAAAGTGTGCAAGCATAAATGCCACTACTTTTTACTTTTTGACTATGGCAGAGTGTCAATAAATGCCATAGTCCATGATGAGTTAAACAATTTAATCTTAACTTGTCATTGTTTCAATTTCACTTGTTGTAGATTAAGAATAATGAGTTGTCATACTGCTTAATCATGACAATTCAGTAGTTAGGTAGAGAAATAAAATGAATCCAACAGTTTAATCTGGATTCATGGATGAAATAAGTGTAGAATTAGATAGTTTTACTTGCTTTCAGAAAGAATAAATGTTGTGAAAGTTGCTAGCTTAAATGCATCTTACTACAAAGGAAGAAAAAATGTTAGCATGGTAAGCTGGGTAGGTAGAAGAAGGTGAAAAGTCTCAATGTAAATATCATTCATCATGGGCTACAAAATAACTAACTTCCCCTTCCCATAGTCATGAAACATTCTAAACTATCAGTCATAAAGGCTCAAGGAATTTCCTTGACTTTTGTTGGGACTGGACCCAAGGCTCTATGACTGATCAGTTGAAAATGTAAAATGTCTATATTAATCCCTAAACTCACATCATTTACCCTTCATGCATTCATCCCCCTGAGTAATCCTAAGTAAAACTCCAATTTTTTACTTAAAGGCATTATAATTCCCATTTGATTAACTTCCTTCATCATTTGAAAGCATTAAACCCTCAAAATTACATTATATCTTAAGATAAAGTGATAAGATCAATGCAAATTATCTTTTGAAATTCACTTTACTTGTTATGTTTATGTGTTTTGAGTATACCATGTCCTATTCTCATATTAACTTTAATTTATGTATTAACTCCCTACAAAAAATAACCTCTTCCTATTATATATAACTCCTTTTATATAATAAACCCAAAAACCCACTTATTATAATTTTAGCCGAAGTTTATAATTCCCACATGTTTAATAAAAACCCACATTATAACCCCCTTTGGCTAAAATATACCTTTATGTATAATCTCACCCTATGGTAATTAAATCAACCTGGTTTAATTAACCATATAATAAAAATATTCAAAAATATTTTAAAACATGTTTTATATATGTTTTAAGCAAAAATACCGAAGTTTTATTTAAACTAAACTTCAAAATCATAAACCCATTTCCTTGTATATTTTCCCCTTGCCCGACTCCCTAACCTAAGGTTAAAACCTTAATTTGATTTAAAATCCATAATGCATACCCCTTATTCCATTACCACAGTCCCTAACCTTAGTTAAAGTCTTGAATATCTCTCCCGATCACCTTTTCCATTGAAAAATTCAGCTTTTTGTATATAAAATAGTTCTATCCCTTTCTCCATCGGAATTAATAACAGCCCTCCGATCCCATCTATCCAGTTGATCTGACGGTTAAATATCAACGCGATAGTTTGATACATGTTCCTTCCTTTCCCCATCGCGTTGAATTATAACCGTAGATATTTTATTTATTTCCAAGATCCTGTGGCTCAAAATAAACCCGATGACTTACCTTTCCTCGCATCTTTCCTTTTGATTGTGACCGTTCGATTTCCAAAGCAAGATCTGACGACGCTAGTTCATTTTCGCGCTCATAAAGTAATCGATAGATGTTTTGGAAAAGCCACGCGATATAGGTTGTTTTCTGAAACCACCATGTGTCGACGTGTCCTCAAATTATTGGATTGCGTTCGAAAAATGATTTACCTCTTATCGCTCAGGAGCTGCGCGAATACCACCTAGTGGTATTCTGAAACCACTTCCGCCTAACCTATGGTTTAATTATAATTTGACTATGGTTAATTCATAAAAACTCATAATTTTCAATGAAATTTCACCTATTCGCGCTTTAAACCTGTGAAACCTCCGCTAAGCCTATTTTCATAAAATTTTCACCATTTGTGCGTCATTATACCTTAAGAGCCTGTGCAGAGTCATTTCATCATTTTCAAACCTACCAGCACCATTTTCAAGGCAGTATCCCTACAATACAACTACGAAGAGCCACAGTACCCTCTGATAGACCAGTTCAACGGAATTGAAGACTGTGCGCAACCTGCAACTTAGTCTACCACGATTATACCTTTTAAAGGTATTTTTCGTTAAAATTAACCAAAAAAATTCAATTCCAAAAGAAAAAGCACCAATTCCTCAATTATTTCATGTAATTGTCTGAATTACCCATATGGAAATTGCAGAAAATATCCATAGTACAGGGGAAACTCTGTCAAATTTTCCCCAGAATCCCTCATTTCCGTTTTTTGCAACCTTTATCCATACCCTAATCCTTTTCATTTCTGAAATTGATCATAACCTACCTTCTAAGCATTAAAACCCTCTTTCTATCCAAAACCCTGCTCAGAATCCTATTTTACCAGAGAAATTCTCCAAAAATCCCTTTGTTTCCAACAGAAGAACTCAGCAAACCGTCTAAGCTTTCTCTGTTCAAATAAAAATGACAAAGAAACAAGTAACCCCCAAATCAGGAGGTCCAAAGCCTCAAAAGAAAGCCTCTGCTAAAATCCCTCAGCATGAATCTTCAAAAATTGATAAACCCACCCCTGCACTCACTGTTGATTCCACAGAAGTTGTCAGGCTTGTTCAACCTCCAGTTATCTCACAAGAAAATAGTCCTATGGTTGACCTTGATTACAGAATATTGGACCCTTCAGTAGAGTTCAATTTTCTTGATGTATATAACTGGTGTTTTGGCAAATCTATAGAGAAAGATGACAAAGATATACCAGTCTGGAATTCCAATCTTCCAAAGTACATTGTCCCTCTTACTCATTCATCCCCTGATTTTGTCAGATTGTGTCAGTCCTATTATCTTCTAGACCAAAGGTGCATTGTCAATAAAGACAGAGAAGTTTTATTTTACATCAATGCAGAATCTATAAACTCTATGCTGCAACTAAACCCTGACCCCAATGCTGCTTCATTGTCAATAGAGGATTTAACTCAGAATTACCTAGAACTTGATTTTGCTTCTAAGTTCAAAGTCTTCCAGAATTTTTGTCCCAAGCAAGTTGATATCCCTAAGCTCAATCCTCCATTTGATACTTTTGATTTTCCAAATGAAACCAGACAGATTGTCTCCATGCTATCATTCGTACTGGGATATAGCAGTGATGAATTCACTGATGTTGCTATCTTAGGTTTTCTATCTACTCTGAGTCCTGGCCAGTCTCCATCCATTGTGTACGATTTTTCCAAGTTCATTGTAGAAAACATGCACTATCAATTATCCAGATTGCCAGAAGAAGGAGTCTTTAGATATACCTCCTATCTACTTCATCTCTTTTTGTATTATCAAGCAAACAAGTTTCCTATTGAATTTCAGAAGATAGATCCAGAAGGGAATGTACTTTCAGTGGTTTTTTGGTCATCAATTTTGAGAAAATGGAACAGGGAATACAACTTTGCAGACTTCAATAACTTGTTTCTATTACCTGCTATGAATTTACTAAATAAAGAACAGACCCCTAGAATTAATGAAGAAACAAAGATGATCCTACAGCTATCTGAGAGTTGTAAAACAGGGGAATGGTACTTATACAAGAGTTATACAGAGATCAGAGTATATGGTTCTCTCTTGGCTCCATATAAATTGCCAAGATTTGTTACAACGAGAATATTTTCTTTAGAATATTTGAAGCAGCTGTTGAATGCAGATGAAGTTAATTTCATAGCTTCTAGAAAAAAGACTCAGTGCAAACTAAAAAATCAAGTTGGGCCATTTATTGTGAATAACAGAGAAGTAGAAAATGAAATTAATGTCAAGTTGAAAGAGTATAAATTTTCATATAGTTTTATGTGGAATTATGATCCTCAGGGTATTTTAAGTACGATGAGATTGAAATGCAAGTTGTCTATCTTCTTGCATGATCCCAAGCTCCAAATTGAAAAATATGCCAATAAACTTGAATGGGAGCCAAACACTTTATTTGATGATGACTCACAAAGCATGCAGGGAAACAGTGGAAAATATAAGTAGGTTGATCAAACACAGGTGGTGACGGTGAACAAAGAATATGACATTCTTCATAAAAGAAGCAGAAAGGAAGATAGTTTCACTGCTAAAACTATTCAAGATAAAAGATTCAGAATTTCCTACAATAAGAAAAGTAAATTGACTAATGAAGAAAGGGATAAAGCTATCAATGTTGAAGATAACAATGGTTATGAAACTGATGATGAAGCAACAAGGATAGTAACTGAAACACTCAAAGAACTTCAAAATGTCCAACTAGGAGCACAACAAAAATATACAGTCATGGTGGATAAACAAAAAAAGGTTGATATGCCATCTTCTTCCAAAGAACCTGACAATACAGAGTCAGATATTCAAATCAGGTTTAGGAAAATCAAAGAAAAGAATGAAGAAATAAAAAGTGAAGCATATTCCAAATTCCTTAAAGAAAAGCCTGGGAATAAGGATAAACTCCTTTCAGCTTTTGATTATTCTTCTAATAAATTGGTGATGTCATTTCTCAAGCCTACAGTGGCTGATCCAAAAACTATTGCAGATTATTCAAAAATAGATCTTGAAGTTGATGCAGATGCTATCCATGAATTGGACCAAATAGAATTTCATAGGAGCAACATAGAGATGCTATATTCTAAGATAGTCAATAAGACGATGAATTCTATCAGGCTTGAGAAAACATTGATAAACCTCCAAACTCAAATGAAATTGGATAAAGCCTCATTATATGCCAATAAATTGAAGATCAAAGCATTAGAAGACTTAGTGATTGAAGCAGGGGCTGATCCAGCTAACATTGAAGTTGCAAAGGCTTTAATCAAACAGAAAAATGAAGATATCACTGCCCTCAGAAAACAACTAAAATTACCTCAAAGTGAAAATCCTCAGGCAAAATAAATCCTTCAGTGGAAGACAGAAAATGATGAACTAGAACAACTTGTTCTTAAAATGACAGACCAGATAAAAGAAATGGAAAGCCAAATAGAAGCTTTTATGTAAGAGAATGAAAAACTGAAGAAAGCTCAATAGGTTTTTATTCCTACAGTGATCCCAACTGTGAGTACAGCTATTCCATCTACATTGGCAGAACATTTGGCGCCACAAGGAGCATTGGAAACTACAGTGCCAATCACTTCTCATGACATCTCTGCCTCTTCTTCATCAACCTCACAGGTAAACACAGTAGAAGACAAAGCTGCCATAATCAAAGCCATGGAAGATATGTCAATTAAGGATAAAGAAATACTTAGTTTGAAAGGCACTATTAAAAATCTGGAAACTTCTATCAGGGTCAAAGTATATCAGGGTCAAAGTGTATCAGTAAAATCAAATTGTTACTACTGGTCATTTTTCAATTACAGCAGTGAAACAGTGAAAAGCAGAGATAAAGAGTATCAGAGCAGAAGATGAAAAGGAGGAGTATTCTACAAGTTACCATCCATGAGAAGATGTACCTAATGCCAGCTATGTTCACAGCACATGAAAAATCAGTTTAGATAAGATAAAACAGTTCTATTTTTCCTTGTAAAAGCGGCCAGCTTGCAAACTATTTTGCTGCTGTCCCTCTTCTTATGTTCTCTTTCCTATTTTTCCTTAAAACATTATCTCAATTTCTGAGATATTTTGTAAACAATTTTTGTGTATAAATACTTCATAATTCAAAGTATTCAGTGTGGAATAAAATTTCTCAAGACTATTATAGTCATTTTGCTAGACATACTGAAGTTGGTGTGAGTCAATTAGTGAAGCAGCAGTCTGGAAACAAGATTAGAGACATCATAACTAAGGATTCTCGTGGTGACAAGATAAGTCTCATACTTTTTCATGTTTTTAGTGTTATTCTTTAAAGTTTACATACATTCATTTAATGTGTTTCTATTCTGTAATGATCAACTAAGGAGAAATTAAACAGAATTAGTGATAATAAGCTCTCTGTTTTAAACTAGTTGGCATTCTTATGTTTTCTGCTTGAGAACCGGACTATAGAATTCTTAATTGCTCTAGGTCCCATTTTGATTCCCTCCTTCAATCCTCTTTATCTGTAACTTAAGGATTCTTAAGTGCCCTTTTGTTCATATTTCACCCATTCCATCAACAAAACCTATTCAAAGCCTTAGAAGGTCATCTATCCTACCCTTAGTACATTTGCATCTTTAAGTCTTATTTCCTAGCTCTGCTTGCCTAGAGAGTTGAATCCATTGCCCAATGTTCTGGTAGATGCCTATAGTTTACCTTGAAACACTTTTTATTCCTACCACACTTCTAAAATCAGTCCTATTTCTCACTCATAGCTAGCCTAAAATCCTTTACCAAAACAAAGCTAAATCTTTAGGAGAGATCCCTCTTCGGAGCTTAGGAAGGCTAGATCCTGAATTCCCAAAGCAGTTCTTGGCTACCCCTGGTGTTCTTAACTACAAAAATCCCCATCCCACAACCTGAGAATTACTAGGGTGATAACAGGCAAGATACCATAGGAAGACCCATCACCATATTTTCCTTACATAGAGTTTGAAGGGAGCGATAGTTTAAGTGACCAAATCACTCATGCCAAAGTTTGCTCACTTCATCTTATGAGCAACAAAAACCGAGGGAAGACATGATGACCCAAAGTTGTCAAACTTATACAACCTTGTGGAATCGTCAGCAATGCCAATAGCTAAAATATGTTTAGGATATTTGAGGTCCTTGATTACAACATCATGAGGTGAGAATTCTACTATTTTCCCTTCACCTGAATGATTTATCTGATAAACATAGAGAAGGTTGCATGACAAGGTAGGAACACATAGTACATCATTAAACTGACCATTATCTAGATGAATGGTTCCAGATCCTACAACACTAAGAGATCTATCATCACCAACATAAATATGTTTGGTGTTACAATCATTTAAAGAAGAAAACATGCATTTATTTTTAGCCATGTGGTAAGAAGCTCCAGAATCAATGAGCCATTCATGAGAAGGAGAAGAAGAAGATACATTTAATGCATAACTAGATCTTGATGCTTGACAACCACAAGCAGAAAGTGCCATGCCTGAAGATGAAGGTGAAGAGTGCTCCAAATTGATGTTGTGCTTCTTCATTGCTTCTTCTAAGGCTTCCATCTTCTTAAAACATTTGGACTCTATATGGCCATCACGATTGCAAGAGTTGCAATGTCTATCTATCTTATTTCCTTTGTTTTTATTTCCTTTATCATTTTGGTGATTTGATTTTTCAGTTTGTGGCTGAAATTGCTTGGGACCCTTGTTCGGTTTAGGACCATACTTTTTAGGATACTGCTTATTGGGATTCTTTTGATATGGTTGTTGTTGGGCTGCTAAGGCTTTCTTAGAAGCGTTTCCATGAGTGATAAGACCAAGGTGTAAGAGTTTTTCTTGTTCTCTTATCAAAGAATCACAAAAGGAATCAAAAGAGGGATTCTTGTAGGTGGTTCCAGAAGAGATGATGGCTTCTCTAGTGGAATGGAAGGTAGAAAAAATTACAGAATATGCAGGGCCAAGCTTAACAAGAATGCAATAGATGAGGCTACCATCTTCCTTTTTGACCTTACAACCTTCTAAAAGAAGTCTAAGGGTCTTGAATTTGGACAAAAAGTCTTCAATAGAGGAGAAATTATTAGGGTCCAAAGTAAGCAACTCATTTTCAAGCTGGTGGGCCCTGATTTGATTTTGAATGTCAAAAACATTATTTAGCTTTTCTAGGGCTTTATCAGGGTGGTCAATGTCAAGGATGTGAAATCAAAGATCTTGAGCAATGGACATTCCTATCAACCCTCATGCTTGATCTTGTTTATTTTCCCATTTAGGAACTTTATCATCATCGAAAGGTTTAGTTTCTTAACCCGTGGCTATTCTATAAAGCTCTTTACTTTTAAATATATCTACCATGTGAGGTAGCCATTGGAAATAATTGGTGTTGTTAAGAATAACTAGGCATGTACTTTCCATTTTTTTTTAATATTTTTTTATATATTTTTTTTAAAATGAAGCTGAGAAAAGCTAAAAATAACTACTCCAATGGAAAGATCTCGAAAAATTATGCCATTTAAAAAAAAATGGCTCGAAAAATGGCTTTCGAATGAAGAATTTATGCCTTTTGAAAAATCTGAGTTGTAGATGTTGAATAGTTACGGGAACAGGATGAAGTGCGGCTTTTTAAAAAGAAAAAATTCTGCCCCTTTGAACAAAATTTTTTTACAAAAGAAGCTTGAGAAGGAGACTTGAACCCAAGACCTCTATTCTCATAAACTAACCCCTCATTAAGTGATATAGTAAAAGGATCACATTATTGTATGAAAGGAGGAAGGGAGGTTATTTTTATTTTTATTTTTTTTATTTTTTATTTTTTTTACTCTTTGGTGTGCGTGCCATTTCCTGCACAAAAAAACACAAAAACTGAGAAAAAAAAATGAAATGCAAAGCCTTATGACAGAATGTTAGATTTTCGATTAGCCTTACCGACAACTATCACTTTTTTCACTATTTTTGATTTCCCAAGATCGCACAAAGACGCGGGGAAAGAGCATATGTAGCAAAAAAAATCCCTTTTTCCTGTTTTTGATTTGTCGAGGTCGCACGGAGCACACAACAAAGTGCATACACATAGAAGAGGGTATAGATCCGATAAATAAATAAAACCTTAATACCGAAAATAAACAGAAATAAACTAAAATAAGCAGAACTGTTAACAAATATAACTGTAAAATAGATGCTTTATACCTCCAGATCTAAACTGACATAACTTGGGCAGCCAGAAAACTTTTCGCATGAAACAAAAGGCATTCCTCACTGTAACAGACGCTCCGGACATAACCAAGCAGTTCTCCAAGCCCAAAAATGTTCAACAATAGTAGATCTACAAAACGACATTCGCATGTAGTTAAACCGGCTTCAGATTTTGATCAACAATGGATGCGGCCCTCACAATAGCTCCGATACCATGTAGGAATTTACAAGGTAAGTTCCTTAGATCAAGAACCAAAGGTCCCCGCTCACAAAAAGATCACAAATCAGTACACAAATATAATAACGTGGTTAAAACCCTCAAAGAGGGAAACAATCCACACCTTGAGCCAATGTGGCCACTTCAGGGAATTTATTAATATAAAAATAAAAGTTACATATGTTTCTCTCATCAACAGTTATAGGACAAATGACCCTCCATGCTCTTTAAATAGAGATCATGGACCAATCGGGTGTTAAGCCACAGATCAAGTGTCGTTAATACCGAGGTGAGAGATAACCGTTGCATCACTACAAATCGTGACCGTCGGATTATAAGTTACAAATGTACATGATAAAGAAATTTTTTATACAAGCTTACGAGAAGAGGAGAAGGAAAACCTTTCTTCCTAAAAACCTTAAACCATTAAAAATTTATAGATACAACCACTCATATTGGAATGACATAAATAACCATAGCTGTTGATAAAAAACCCTCCTTATAAGCTTCTAGTTTAGGGATTAATGTCGTCAAACCTTGCCACAGGGTTTGGGTATTCCTTAATTCCAATACCAGATAGACAGTATGTGCATTAAGCCATTAAAAACCTTGGCGCTGTGAGAGCACCTACCTAGCGAGTTGGAGGTCTGGTGCAGTTGTGCATAGGGTTGCAAAGATCCAGTGCAAGTCGAAGAGTCTACCCTTTTCAAAATCCTGTTTCAACCATCAAAGAAGTATGAGAATGATGGAAAATCTCTATGTAGCATTTAGGAAAAAAAAAATGGAGTAGGAGGAAGGGTTTGGATCAAGTGGGTCAAAATTGCTTCGCAAACCCTAACGAGATCTAACCACCTCCTACCAGCGCTCTGAACAACTTTACCCATGATCCTGTAAGCAAACAATAGAACCTTCAAAAAAATTTCATAGCCAAAACCTGAGCGCAAAAGGATTGACAGAATATGGAATAAAAAAAAGTGGAATAGGTTAAAACACTTTAAACAGAGGTCCAATTTTCCATATACGTGGTCATAGCATTTGAACTAGCGAAGAAGGCACCTAGAGGACCCTTGGTAGTTGTAGACTTTGTGTTTGGCCTCATAGAGGAGCACATCATCACAGGGATAGAATGAGCAGGAGAACCGAGTCTGGGTAGAGATTTCATTACCCTAACCTCTTCGGAAACCATGGAGATTGTCGAATCGGATTGGCGGACAAGGAATGTATAGGTGTCATTCTCTTTCCACTGAAATATGTCAGTTAAAGGGAGGATTGATAAGCTTCCTAGTTCAACCAAGTGCCAATACAGAGAATAAAAGTTTGGCATTGAACTGAAACCACCAATTAAACCATAACCCAGGAGTTGTGCCACTATTCAATTAACAATAAATAACTCATATTTCAAAATGTTTTGATATGCCAATTGCACAACAGGTCATCTAATCTGGCTGAGAAAATTAACAACGCGTACCCTGTAATATTAAGTTTTATATGCTTTATAAGGCTAAAGACTTATATGCTTAGAATGTTAAGGCTTATATGCTTGAAATGATAGGTAAGCAAAGATAAGGGTGGATGTATTTTATATGCAATGTTATCATAAGTATAACATAGATCATGTGTCCAACAATGTAAATAATGTAGCTCTAGAGGCTCACAAGCAGATTGAGACTATGTAATTTAATTTAATTTTTTATGGTAATTCTGTAGTAGTAGTATTCGTGACACATCACTGTCTATCCAAGACCCTGTGGAAAATTATATTTATATTCATTTACATTAAATAATAATAATAATAATAATATCAAAACATTTTCATATATATATATAGATATTAAAATCTCAATAATTCTATATTCTTTATATTATTTACATAATACTAAAATGATTTATTATAAAATTATAGAGTAGGTATTGTTTTTATATATAAATAAATAAATTATTAGATTAGGTCATTTTATTTTTAGTTATCTTTAATTTAATGTGTTAGACTCCGTCTTGTCAAGTCCTCTGTCAGAGTCAAATTCAGACAGGTAGCTGTCAAAGTCTCAGTTCAATATGCAGGCCAAATGCCAATCAGCTTTCACCCACCGCAACTTAGATGTTTGCAGAGCTTGTTCTCAGAATGTTTCAATAACACTTGCAGGCTAGGAGAAGGTTCAGTAGGTGTTTATTTCAGGAATGTCATCAATGTTAAATTGATTCTTCTTCAAGACCCTGTTTTGAAGAAGAAATCATCAAATATGTTTTTGTAATAAATGGGTAAATGGTCAAAGTATTTCAAATTTTACAGTTCTTCAATGGCAGCAGCTTCAGTAGCTCCAATCCCTGCAAAAGACAGACAAGTATTTTTAGTCCATAACTCAGAAAAGCCAAAGGAGAAACATTGTATTAAATGGCCAAATGTCAAAATGCCAAAAACATTATAAAGTGGGTTCTCAAAACACATTTGAAATCAAATCTGATTGCATGAGATATTTTCTTCATGTATAAAACATGACAAACAAACTTATTTGTAAAAAAATCCGCAAGGCAGAGGTCGAAATCGAGTTTTTGAAGGCCGAAGGCAATTTGCAGAATTGTTGATAGCGTTAGGAGGTGGGCGCTACCCACTTGAGGTGCGCGCTACCCACTTGAGGGGCGCTACCCACTTGAGCGCCACGGCTTGTGTTAAATTGAACGGGCGCTACCCACTTGAGGGGCGCTACCCACTTGAGCAGGCGCGCTACCCACACAGAGACAGAGTTTAAAAAACGTTTTCTTGCGCCCAGTTTCATGTTGAATCGACTCTAGCAGCTTGCAAACAGGTCAATACACTGAGAGGAAACTCAAAAAAGCTTTAACACAGGATGTGGATAGTATATCACAAGAACATCGTCAGAAGCCCAGTGGGACCTTTCATCAAATTTGTCAGGTTATAAGGGATGAAGGTTGGGGTAGATTATATGACGGGCTTACGCCTTCTTTAGTGGACACTGCAGCATCTCAGGGTGTATATTATTATTTCTATCAAATATTTAGAAGCAAAGCGGAAAACATTGCACTCAATCATAAGAAAAAGGGTGCAGGAGATGGGTCAGTTGAAATGCTTTCTTCTCTTCTTGTTGCAGCATTATCTGGGTGTTTAAATGTACTGTTGAAAAATCCAATATGGGTTGTCGTTACACGTATGCAGACCCATACAAAGACACAGAAGATAACAAAGGATGGTGAACCTTTAGATCCCATTACCGAGCTTCCACTAGCTGCTGAAAATGATATAATTGTGCCACGGTTGACAAAAGTTCACTATTATGGAACAGGACATGCGGTGCAAGATCTTTATGATGAATATGGACTTTTGGGATTCTGGAGAAGTGTTATGCCGACACTTATAATTGTGAGAAATCCTTCTATCCAGTTTATGATCTATGAAAGCTTATTGAAGCGCATTAGAGCCAAGCGTGCCTTGAACAAGCAGGGCCCTGAAAGCGTGACTGCATTGGAGATTTTCTTGCTTGGAGCTCTTGCTAAACTTGGAGCAACAGTTGTAACATATCCTTTGTTGGTTGTCAAATCAAGGCTTCAGGCAAAGCAGGAAACAGGCCATGCTTGGAAAGTAATGAATTTGTTGAAAGTATTTTAAATGATACACTTAGTATCAAAGGAGAAAACGCACCTGAAAATGACGGAGGAAAAAGCTATTTTTATTTAAAATTAGTTTTTATTGGAATGTTGAAACTGAAAAGCCAAAATTAGAATGAAAACATCGATCACAACAGGAAAATAGGAACCGATCTTCTATTAATGACTTCAGTTAATAATCCAGATAGATCTGCGCTCCATATTTGTCTCTTAATTGGCCATCAGAAGATATCAAGGGAAACATTGGTTTGTTTTTAGAACAGAAGAATAGTTTTTTCTATTTCTGCAATTTCAATTAAAACAAATTCCTTGTCTTGGGGTCGATTTGTTTTACCCTAGCAGGGTTTTATTTATACATTGTAAATCAATTGTAATAGGGAAGAGTTCTGAGAGCTGGTGGTGAAGAACAGAGAGCTTCATTTGTACAGTTGTTTGACAGAGATTAATTGAATGGTACAGCTCTGTTTTATAAGATTCTTGTGGCGTAAAGTTTAGCATATGTCTCTTCTACTATTTCATATGTAATTTCGTAATGTTTACATTTCATTCACAATCAGTTCACTGGATGCTGTTGCAGTGAGATAGGTAGAATACAATTTATTTGCTCTGCCTTGAAGTAGCATTCAGGATTTGTGTATTTTCTTCTGTCTGAAAGGGATTCATTGTTAAATGCCCCTTTCAGCTGTCTTAAGCAGTCTTTACATCCCATTTAATTTCAGTTTAATTGTTAAACTTCACTCCTACCTCGCCTTATGTAATAATCTGTGCTTTTGATTAAATCTCTGCTCACGCTGTCTTTGCCCTACACAGCCCAGAAAACCCATCATTTATCAAAAAACCCCATTCATATCTGTTTACTAGCCTAAAATCAGTTCCCATTTTAGGTCATCTCAGCCCCTTGAAAACCTTTTGCCGAGATAGACTCGGAGAGAGCCCTCTCCTGTCCTCGTAGGGCTAGCTACGAGGCTGAGCTTGGTTTGATGTCGCCTCGAGTTTTGCCTTCTTCAGCCTGTGGCGGATTCGAGCGCTAACATAATGTATGTTAAAATTCCTTAATTTCTTGGATGTCATAGTGACGTGGTCTCACTTATATTGAATTCTTACAATGATGTTATAGTTAATAAATTTATTGCATTATATTATTTTATAATTAATATATATATATATATATATATATATATATATATATATATATATGTATATCTATTTTTGCACGGAGTTAAAATTGTTTTACACAAAGTACCCACGAGTAACTTGTAGAAATTTTAATACAATTATGTATTGCTGGATTTTCCTTATCTAAAATTTATATGCCACTATTAAATACATAATCCTTCTACTTAAATATTTGTGGAAATTTAATTGCCAATTGCAAACACATGAAGAAATATGAATCACACATAACACAGATGTTTTTACCGGGAAAGCATAAAGGTAAAAACCCCACTATCATATATTATGTAAATATCATGGATCATGAAACAATATCATACAAACCTCTCTCCAAGAGCTCTCAGTACAATATACAATCGTCTCACACCGTCATACAAAAATTGGCATAAACATGCACCAATGTACTGGCTCCTAACAACCTGCCTCCACTGCGCAATCCTTGCTGATCATAATCCCTGAATGAATTCGATCTTGCCTTGCCTTGACTGCACAATCCTCTTTGGAATATATAATGTGTGTTTGGTTGCAACTATTCACCCACTATAGTCACAACTGATAGTCAAATTGTCCCTTTCGCCTATCTCTTAATTGGGTCTCCACTGGATCTCACATGCATGTAGTTAACAGTAGTAAATCTTCAGTTGCATGTGAGATCACTCCATGTGAATTAATTTAATATTTAATTCACTGATCTCCACTAGTGTATCTTTAGTTACAACTAGTTACAACTTGCACAATTGAGTTTAACTCACTTGATTGAGTTAAACTACTTTACAACTCACATAACTACACGTCCAACTCTGTTACAACTTTGTATCACTCAGTTACAATGAAGTCCACTTGCATGTCCCACCAACCAACCTTAGAACTCGAAATTCCTTCAGTCAACTGGTTTGCCACATCGGTTAACTGAAATCAAGTGCTTCAAGAGAATAGATTATTATTTATTGTCTAATTATTGTTAAGAGATAACAATAATCGACATGCATTCTATTTTTAGACATGTGATCAACGAACCGTCTTCGCACATGCATTCTAAAAATAGACACCCATCCATCAATATAATTTTCTCAACCATCTATAAATAGATTACTGCTAAAAATATACTTTGATCCAAATTCTAAAAATAGACATATCACCTAAAAATAGCCTGCGGGCCCCACCTAGTGTAGGTGCTTAATTTTCACTAGGATCATCATCTTGTTGAATCTCAACATAACTATCCAAATCACTATTCTAGATTCCGCATTAACCATTAAAAGAATGTTCATCAGTACTAAAGTAGTAGTAAGTTGCATAACCATTAACAACCATTGTTGTACTATATTAACATAAATTGTATGATGTAACATTGCATCATTTTCATGATTCCTTTAGCTAGATTAGTTAATCACATACTTGATATTATAAATGTCACGTTATGCAAGGAATAAACATCGTCAAAGTGACACAAAGAAACCACATCACTGAACATTGATATATCCTCGAAACCCCCTAGGGTGAAAACAAGCAAACGTTTATTTTTATAGCTCAAACTCACACACACAAGTTACACAACTTTCTTTCACTTATTCACTCGATTCCAAATCAAGAAAACAAATTGAAAAATCATTAATCTCATACAGAAAAAACATATAACTAAATTTAATAAGAAACCAATTACAATATTTCGAAAGAAAAAAAAGATAAAATAAATCTAAGTATTTTGAAACTAATTCCAAAATATTCAATTTTAATTTCTAAGTGTATTTTTATAGATTATTCTTAATAATAATAATAAAAACATTAGATTTTGATAATATCATTTTTTTCACTTAAACCTATTTTTATTGGTATTTATTTATATGGGATGGAAAATAAGTTCTTTGCAAAAATGACTTTTACCTAGCTTTTTCCAAAATGACTTTCGTGCCTTTTTTATTTATTTAAATAGGCAAAAACATTGCACTATTTTCCTTAGTTGTTTATTGATATTTGCACTTATTATTTTTAAAGAAATTCATTTTTTTATAACAAATAAGAAAACAAATGAAACACGTTGACATTTTCTCCACTTCAGATTAGATAATGGAAAGGGGATAAATAAAAGAAAAGGGGTTGTGGTGATTGTCAAATTTCAAAATTCGAATAACATTTTATTAGCTACTCATTCATGTGTTTCTCATTTCTCATGGAATATTATGTATCAGAAAAGCTATTGACTGTGTTTGGATTTAAGAAAAATATATAGACCAGGAGCCCCCTCCTTGAACGCTTCACGCTACTACCCAAAGTGTAAGCTATTTTTTTTTTAAATTATTTTTTTGAATAGTTCAAGAGTGTTGTCTAGAGTGTAAGCTATTTTTTTCAATTGGTTTGGCAAGTAGTTCAAGAATAAGCTCAATTAATTTCTTGTTTTCATTATTGTTACATATTTATCTTATTTGAAACTAATAGATGTGTAGTTTAATATCATTGTTAGGGTCCTATAATAATAGGGTTCATAATTTTTGAATTGAATTCGATTAGTCTTGTAAATATGTACATACCTTTCTTTCTGCAAGTTGTTTTCCCATATTTGAAAAATAAAAGAATGAAAAGAGGGTAAAAGTTCTAAAAGAAAAATCAAAGGACTTGAAAAGAAAAAGATCAAAAGAATAAAAAATGAACCCCAAATACAAAAAATAAATAAGAATAAAACATGAAAGTGATGCAAGTCAAAATGCCACTACTTTTTACTTTTACTGCAAAACTAATGATTATGTGCAGCTTGTTCAAAATTTCATAATCCATGATGAGTTAAATAGTTTAATCTTAACTTTTTCATGCTTTAAATTTCATGTTTATAGATAGATAATAAAGGTCTGTCAAACAATTTAAACTTGACAAGTCACTAGATAGTTAGAGAATAAATGAGGAGCTCAACAGTTTAATCTTAGCCCTCGGATGAAATAAGGTTAGAATCAGATAGTTTTTTGCTTTAAAAGAAAAATGGATTAGGGTTTTCAAGCTTAAATGCACCCATGCAAACAAAGAAAAATAGTAGAATAAATGATGGTTAGGTAGAAAGCAGTTACGCAAGGCATGAATAAACATCCTCTAGAAAAATTACTAATTTCCCTCCACACAATATGTTCCAGTACTAAAACCTTCAGTTATAAAGGTTTAGAGCATTTCACTAACTTTTGTTGGGACCAGACCCAAGGCTTAGTGACTGATTGGCACTAAGTATTGGATTCCCTTCATAAAACCCTTTTCTTCAACATCACCCCTTCTCCTAAGATAAAATCCCTTTTCCTAAGTTAGAACATATTTTTACTTAGGAAAAGTAAAAACCCCTTTAATTAACTCTCATTCTATTCAAAAAGCTCACAAATATGCTTTATCCTAAGTATTAAGTGTGAAATGTTAAAATGGGGCCTCCACTATGGAAATCACGCCCAAACACTTAAATTACACTTTACTTAGTGCATTTGTATATTCATGCTCATACACTCATATTCATTTCATATTAACATTTAACCTAATGTATTAATTCCATTATAACCCTTTATCCCGTAATTATATTAATTCATTTTATTACATATCCCAACCCATATTTTTATGTTTAAACTACGGTTTAATTTCCCCATGTGCCAATTACCCTGCTCCCCATAGGTTTAAATCATATGTTTTACATTAAAATCCACCTAATATTTTACATTACACTTATATATAGTCCATTCGCTATATAAAACGCTAAAACCCGCCCCAATATGGACTTTACACATGTTTTCATTATATTTGCTATGTAAAACATAAATTCTCCCTATCCCATTAAAACATAAGACTTTATGTTTAAATTATGTTTAAACATATAAAACATTAACCGCGCCACATAAAAGACCCTGAGCCCCTCGCCCATCTACCCCGCAGTTCCATGAGTTAATCCTGACCATTTGTACTCCCTCCACCTAATCCAACAACTCACAAGCCATATCGCAAATATCATGGCATGATCATTAATCGATTTTGGATAAGAAATATGGGTGGTATTGCCCCGCTTTCTTTCCTCCACGTGGCATAAATCGATTGGATCGCATCCTTCCGAGTATTACCGTTTACCACCCTCCAACATTGCGATAATCGCTCAACAGTAAATAAGCCTCCTTGCGCCAAAGCGCTTTCAAATTGACTTGACCCTCATTAAATGAATACACCGTTCCAACCAAATTTCTATAAAACAACAAGATTTACATGTTTACACCTTTTCTACTGTGTTTTCTTCTCACAAACTTCTTCTGACTGAAGAAAAGATGTTGCCACCCTGATTTCCTGTAAAAAACAACCAAATTCAATCAGAATTCACTACTACGACCGCTCATAGCTCCAATTTGTGTTTAAAAGACTTCAAACAGCTTTTGAAAGCCTCCAACTTCTAGAAAACCCTTCTTTCGAGTCAAATACCTAAAATTACAGGTATTTTTCTAGAAAAATACGCTTCCATCCTTTGAAAAGAAGAATACTTGTGAAGTTAAGCCTTTTAAAAAGCCTGTTTGCCTAAATAAAAAGCCTGATTTCGTCATATATTCATCTCTATTTCAAAACCCTGATAATTTCATAGTTTCTGGAGATTGTAACCTATTTTCTAAAGCAAATTGAAGAAATTTAGCCATTTTTAGACCTTTAGAGACCCTCTAACTGATTCAAAATATTTTACAAATGCTCATAATCCTTTTGTGCATGAATTATACTATTTTAGGGCTATTTTATTAAAGAAAGTCTACAATAACCCTTGTTAAACCTTTCCTGAGTCTGTAAAAGGTTTAAAGATTGGTTTTTGAGTAGAAATGGCAGTTTGAGGTAGAGAAACCATAATTTTACCTGTTGTAGTTGAAAAGAAACCTCTGTCATATCGAAAGAACTTCTGGAAATTGTCTAATCTTACAGAAGTGTAGTAAAAACCTTAAAAAAACAGAGTTTCTGAGATTAAAAAGGTTTAATTGTCAAAAAACAAACTTATAAATGGCCTCTAAAAGCACCATTGTCATCAATCCACTACAACCTCCTATTGTAGATGTTGAGCATACCCCTTTAGCTGATATAGACTATAAAATCACTGATCCAATAACTGAATTTAGTCTTCTTGAGGTCCGCTACTGGAGCCAAGAAAAATCTTTGGATCATGTAGATGAAGTGCAGGTTTGGGAGTCTAATTTACCCAAATATGTAGTTCCCCATACCCATCAGTGCCCTGATGTCATCAGACTATGTCAAGCTCACTATTCCCTAGATCAAAGAGAAATTATTAATGCTAAGAAAGAAGTATTATTCACTATCACTGCCAAATCCATAAACCTAATGCTTCATGTACAGCCTAAACCTAATACAATCCCATTGTCCATTGAAGTTCTGACAAAGTCCTATTTAGAGTTAGACTTCCCCAAAAAGTTTCAAATCTTCCAAACATTTATGCCCTCTTATGTTGAAATCCCCAAACTTAATCCTCCATATTCAACTTCCAAATTCCCAGAAGGATCGAGACACATTATCTCAATGTTGTCTTTTATCCCTCGTTACTTAACTGATGAACACACTGATGAATCTATACTTGGTTTCCTGTCTATTTTTGTGCTTGGTCACCCTCCTTCAGTCATTTATAACTTCGTTGAGTATATAGCTGATAGTATTCATGATCAGCTTGTAAAAATTCATATTGAAGGTGTTTTCAGATATACCTCATTCCTATTCCATATGGTTCTCTACTTCCAGTCAGATAAGTTTCCAATAAATCTTCAAAAGTTAGATGTAGAAGGAAATCCACTGTCAGTTATTTTCTAGACTTCTTTAATCATAAAAGAGTAAACTGAGTTCACTTATGTAGATTTCATAGACTGTTTCATTCACCCATTGGTAAATATACTTACAAACAGTGTGCAACCTAGGATAAGTGATGATATTAAGAAGGTTTTACAAATTTTAGAGTAGAGCAGAACAGGTGACTGTTATCTTTACCAAAACCACACTAAGGTTAGAATTTATGGGTCAAACCTCTTTCCCTATAAATTACCAAAGTATCTACCAATGAGATTGCTTTCCCTAGAATATATAAGACAAATTATAAACTCAGATTCTGTAAAATTTTTGGTTACTAAAAAGAAAACTCAATTCAAATTGAAAAACTAGGTGGGTCCTTTCATATGCAACCACAGGGAAGCAGGTGCAGAGGCAACAAAATAGTTGCTAGAGTATAAGTTTGATGAAATTTTCTTGTGGAACTATGATCCTTATGGAATAATCAGTAAGATGAGGGTGAAATATAAATTAACCCCTTATATCCATGACAAAAATCCTAAAATTGAAGAGTTTTCAAACCAAACAGAGTGGTTAGAAAACACATTGATGGAATCTGTCAAGCAAGGTGATACTAGTCACACTTTGCAGACTCCTATTTAGGAGGATAGAACCATAAATAGAAATAGAGAAGAAATTTCATAGACTGCTGAAATAACTACAGGAACCAGATTTAAGCTCAGGTACAATAAGACACCTAAAGTTAATCTAGCAGACAAAGAAAAGAAAACAATTTAGGTTTTAGATGAAGAGAATCTAGAGAAAGACACTGTGACTCACATAGTAATTGAAAATGAGCAGCAACCAGCTACTTCCAACACACAGATTATTTAGAAATAGCAAAGCATGGAAGCATCTTCATCACACCAGGAAGGGGATAAAGGCATGGATATCAAAGAAAAGTATAAGTAGATCAAGGCAAAAAATGAGGAGATCAAGAATGAAATCTATTCACAATGACTTGAAGCAGACTCCAGGAATTCAAAATAAGCTACTTTCAGCCTTTGATTATACAAATAAAAAATTGCTAATGATAGTGGTACAACCAACAGTGCCTAAACCTACAAAAGAATCACATTACAAGAGAGCTGATATTGAAATTTCAATAGAGAACATTCATCCCTTAGATTAGATTGAGTTCCACAAGAAAAGTTCAGAAATGCTTTATTCTACCATGAAAACAAAAGGAATGAGTGCCCAAAGCTCCAAAACACTTTGAAAAATATAAGAGATCAGCTTAGGGTTGAAAAATCTTCTTCATATGCTAAAGACACCAGAATCAAGTCCTTAGAGGAATTGGTGATTGAAGTAGGATATAACCCTTCTAATGTGAAAGCTACAGAAGAATTGGTATAGAAGAAAAATTCTGATATTTCAACACTCAGAAAGCAATTGAAATTACCTCCTACAAAGCATCCACAAGCTAAGGAAATTGTATAGGAAGCAAACTAAAAGGATGAGATGATGAGTCTCATATTACAAATGACAGCACATATCAAGGAGATTGAAATTGAGATGGACAAGCTTGTCCAAGAAAAAGAAGCTGGAAGGACTCAAAATGTTCCTCCTACAATCATACCCATGGTAACAACAATAGTTCCTTCAACTCTAGCAGAAGAGTTAGCACCAAAAGTCCCATTGGCCATAGTTGTGCCAGTTAATTCTTCCACTACTTCTGCTACTGAATCTTCCACTTCAGCAGTTCAACAGTCAGATGAGGCCAAAAAAATCATTAAAGCCATGGAAGACATGTCAATACAGAATAATGAGATAAACAGATTGAAATAGAAAATCAAGAACTTGGAAGATGCCAAGAAATTAGCACAGATAAATGCTAAAACAGAGGAACAAAAGGCTAAAAGGTTAAATGAATAGTTAAATAAGGTAGAAACAAAATTAACCTTAAAAGAGCCCATGACATACATTAAAAATCAACTATGGTCCTAAATCATTGAGTAAATTAATGATACTTGGCCATTCATTCAAGTGATATATGAGTAGAAGGACTTAATCAAGACAGCTAAGGAAGAAATATTGAAAACTAAAGAAGAGTTAGGTGCCAAGCCTAAAGAAGCCTTAGAAATAATCAAGTTTCTCAATACTAAAATTAAGCAAGAATTGGATGAGATAGGAATAATTGACAGGACAGAGACAATTCTTGAGGTAAGAAAAGTGCTTTCAAAGTAAAACTTGATGAAACAGTTGGAAGAGAAGTGTAAAAATATGGACATGGCCATCACTAGATTCATGGTTAAGTTTGACGCTTTAAGACAAAAAGGTTTGCCAATTATTCTTTTTATCAATGATAAACTAATGAAGCAAGAAGATTACAACAAGAAGATAAGGGAATTTTCCAGAGAACAAGTAAACAAGGCATATTGGCAAGGAGTTCCAACAGGTAAAGTGTTGCATAAAAGCTTTGAAAACTTGTTTTATTTATAGCATGAGATAAAACACCTCTTTGTAGTCAAGCCAACTTTTGTTAGATACCCAGAGATTGATGAGAATTTTAGAAAACTCACAAAGATTAAATTACTAGATGAAGAGTTTTGGCAAAAGCTCACATATTTGCTGTAAAAGATAGTTTGCAGTGAAAAAGGATGAAAAAACAGAGTTACTATTTTACACTATAAAAACAGATTTTAAAAGCAGTAAATTAGTCAAACAGGAGGTTAAAATGTATCAGTTAAAGAGTATCAGGTGAGAGATAAAGCTTCAAAATTGATTGAAGATCATATTTCCAGCATTAAAGACAACTCAACTAGCCATTTGTTGCCTAAGTCCAATAGAAAGATATTTTATTTCATAAATAGGACAACTTGCAAGTTTGTTAGGCAAGCAGTCACTATCTTTTTGTAAAAGATATTTTATTTTCCATAGAAAATTCCTATGATTGTTCTAGGATATTTTGTAATGTTTTTTGTATAAATAATCATTTGTAGTATTAGTGTGGATTAAATTGTTGAATATTTCTATAGCTAGAACATTATGAACCTGAAGGGTTTTTGTAATCAAGTTCAAGTCAGAAGATTGGATCTCAAGAAATAAAGCATCATATTACTGGATTCATGTGTTGGGCCACTGAAGTAAAGTACTTTCTACTATTATCTGCCTATTTTCTTATGTTTTTCATCCATTCATAAATGTGTTCTAAATTTTAATGTGAAATCAGGAATTGTTATATCAGAATTTGTTAAAAGCACTCTGTTATTGACTGGTTTTCATTTAAATGTTTTTTGCTGATATCCAGACTAGGAACCCTTAATTTCTCCCTAATTTTGATTGACCCCTACCTTTTCACTCCTTATTCGGATCAAATAATTCTTAATTTCTCTTTATCCCGATTAAAGCCACTTCACCAATCAACATTGGAAGATCTTTAGTGGCTCTGCTATCTTTCCCTTTAAGCATTTGACGTTAGACGTTGATCCTGATCTTTTGGCTTGACACATTGACTCCATCTGCCCAATGGATTACAGATTCACAACTATCCATCTCATTACGTGATTTTTCTCACCAAACCAAATCAAAACCCCAAAACCAATTTTCCTTATATAACTAGCCTAATATCATATATAAAAACAAAGTTAAATCTTATAGAGAGAGCCCTCTCTGAGCCTTAGGAAGGTTAGATCCTAAAGATTAAAAGTCGGTTTGTGGTTACCTCTAATATTCTTTAAACTATAAAATCAACATCTCACAACTTTGGGAATTATTAGAGTGATAATATACTGGGGACCATACTGGGGACTAACCAATCCTCAATTTTTTAAAATAGATCTTAAAGGAAATATTTTCATTATATTTTCACCTTAAGAATGTTTTAATAAGTTGTGAGTATATTTTCATAAAAAATTGTACTTCTGGCTTCCAAAAGAGTCTTCTATACCAGGTCAAATCCAGATCTGCAACCTGTTGTCATAGTAGATAATCGTGACAGAATTGGAAAAAAGAATAAAAAAGTAGAGAATTAGGTAATAAAGTTTCCTTAGTCAAAGAAAATTCCCTTCCACAACAGTTATCAAGTATAAAAGATATAGAATTTGATTTAAAATTTGAACATTATTTATTCAAAAACAAATCAAAAAGTGACTTAAATAATACTGTTATAGATCCTGATTTTATTTCATTTCTTGAAACTAAGCAGCAAACTGTTTCAGTAGATTCTGAATCAAAGATTTTTGAGGTTCATGATAAATTTTATGGAATAAATTCTACTATACTAAAGGAAATAGATGAAGTTATTTTTGAACATTCAGTCGAATTAAGTGCTTTATCAGCTTATACCCCTAAACCTTCTACCACTCATTTAGATACCAGCATTTTAGAATCTCAAGGTTCATCTCTATTTACCACTACATCATCCATTATTTCCACCACACTTCATTCCATAGATCCATTTATTCCTAAACAACCATTTCAGCCTAGAATATTATTCCCATCCTCCACCACCTCATCTCCATCCACTAGTTTTTCTTTTGCATTTTCCAATACATCATTCTCATTCCCAAGCACCTCTTTATATTTCCCAACTTCATCTTCTAGCATATAACCCACATTTTCCAGTACATCTTCCTATATTCCAATCTCATCTGCAACTACATCAACAAGTACTTCTAGTTCTGCCCCAAGTACATCCAACTTATCTCCTAGCCAAGCTAGACTTCAAGCCATGGCTGCTAGATATGCTCCATTGATTTTTCCAGGGCAATTACATGACATGCCCCAAGACTATCAAAGAAAAATACCTCAATTTGATGCAACCACTCAATACACTGCCCAACAACATGTTAATAAGATGACAGACTATTTTGAATTGCATGAAATTGATGAAGATGATGTCCAAATGAGACTTTTTGCTCAAACATTAACTTGTGAGGTGAAAAAATGGTTTAAAGGTTTAAATGATGGTAGTATTGCTGATTTAGCAGTATTTGATAGATTATTCATTAATAAATGGGAAAATAATAAAAATACACTACAAATCTTATCATAATTTGAGAGCATTAAAAGAGCAACCAATGAGGCATTCCAAGATTATTTCACTAGATAAAACAACATTTATAATTCAATTCCTGCTAATCTTAAACCTCCTCAAAATTTTGTTCTTATCAAATTCCCTGATGGATTTGATACAGACATAGCCTATCAATTAAGAGAGAGGAATACTAAAACTTTAGAGCAGATGCAAAGTAATGATGTTAGTGTAGAAGCAAATATGTTGGCTAGAAAAGTTAGATTAAGGAATGAAAGAAGAGTAACAATAAAAGAAGAGGCATCTAGTTCAGTTTTAAAAATAGATCAATTAGCCAAAAAATTAGAGAGAATGATGGATAGGTTAGATACTATGGAAAGGAAGCCACAGTGGGATAACCAACAAAAAAATTCTAATTTCAGGAAAAACACTAATACTGGAAAATCTAGAGAATCAGCACCTGACCAAACAATAAGACCACCTTTCCAAGAGAACTATGCTGAAAGTTCTTATCAAAATGAGGATGATGAAGACACCATAAATCTAATGGGTATTAATGATGATAACACTATGTTTCTTACACAAGAGGATCAGGAGTTATATGATTTGCAACAACTGCAATTAGATTCTGGTGAATCACTTGATTACAAACAAGCTTATGAGTTTGCTATCAATGAAGTACATAAGCAATATAACCTTAGAAGTCAGAAAAAAATGGAGCCTTCTACTAAGAAATCTGTCCAAAACAAAACAAAGAAAACAATGGAGGCTCCTACCATTAAAGTTCTACAAATTATCCCTAGGGAAAACAAGCAAAAATCTAATTCATCTCAGAAAATTTCAAGCCCTAAAATTTCATCTTGTCCCAAAATTGTTGACATAACAGATGATGTTGTCCAAACATCAACAGATTCACAAAAATCTGCTGCTGTAAAAATAATTAATTATGATAAAGCAGCAATTTTAGACTCCAAGACACCTACTGTTGATCCAAAATTAGCTGATCCAAAAGCTGCCACTGCTAAAACAGCTTCTGAAAATACAAAATCTGCAAAAACATCTACTGTTTCTCAAACTATTCCTCAAAAGAAAACTGAAAATAGTAAGACAATAGAAACACAAATTGAAAATGAGAAAACAACTGTAGAAAAAGAAGATAAACCTACTCAAACTACAATTAATAAAGAAGAGAATATCAGATACAGAACAATGAAGATAGCCTTCCAAACATTTATTCACTATTTCTATTTGACATCGGATTGAGGATGATAAGATGAGCCATGAGCTAGTTGAGTATCCAAACAAGAAAATAATTCCGTTCAAAAATTTCCTGTAAAAATGGGATCTCTGTCACTTACAATAATCTTCGGGTTTCCATGTAGCTTTTGAATTGTTTCCATAAATGAAGTAGCAACTGTACTTGCTTTAAATGGATGAGATAGTGCACAAAAGTGTGCATACTTGGTAAGTCTATCATCTACCACCATGATGACACTCCTTCCATTGGACTTAGGTAAACCTGTGATAAAATCCATTGAAATCTCCTCCCAACGTTGACTTGGAATGGATAAAGGTTGTAGAAGACCCGAGGTCTTAATTGTCTCAACTTTGTTTTGCTGGCAAACCAAACATTCTGCCACAAAATTTTGAATATGAGATTTAAGGCCATCCCAAAAAAATTCTTTCTTCACCCTATGGTAAGTTTTTAAAAATCCCGAGTGTCCTCCTAAAGGAGAAGTGTGCAATTCCAAAAGAATATTTTGTTTTAGTTGGGAATTCTTGCAAATATATAAGCGATATTCGTACCGTAAGGAATCATTTTTCCAACTAAATGTATCAGATGTACTAGGATCTTTCTGCAACATTTGAATGAATGTCCAAACTTCTTCATCCTTCTTCCATTCACCCCTTGCTTTGGTTATAAAATATAGTTGGATAATAGAAATGGCACAAAGCAATGCTTCCACCTCTTCATCCTTTCTTGAGAGTGCATCTACAAAAACATTTAGCTTCCATTTTTTGTAAATGATTTCAAATTCATAACCCAACATCTTTGTGACCCACCTTTGCTGCTCTTCCGAAGATAGTCTTTGTTCCAAAAAGTGTTTAAGACTATCATGATCAGTTTTTACCTTGAAGTGTCTTCCCATTAGGTAAGGTCTCCATTTCTTTAGTGCATGTAGTATTGCCAACATTTTCTTCTCATAAATAGCCTTTTGTAAATACTTTCCTTTGATTGAATGACTTTCAAAAGAAATGGGTCTTCCTTCTTGCATTAAAACAACACCAATTCCATTTCCCAAGGCATCACGTTCCACAATAAAGGTTTTTGTGAAGTATGGCATAGCTAAGACTGGTGCTAGGCACATTGCCTCTTTAATATGTTGAAATGCCTTAGTTGCTTCAGGAGTCCATGAAAATGCATCTTTCTTCAATAATGTTGTTAGAGGTGTTGTTATTCTCCCATAATTCTTAACAAACTTGCGATAATGCCCTGTTAACTGGAGAAATCCGTGCAACTGCTTTATGGTTGTGGGGACTTTCCATTCCTTAATGGCTTTAATTTTGTTAGGGTATACCACACCCTCGTGAGATACAAGAACTTTGACTAGGTTGAATTATACCTGCCTCTAACATTTTTGCAATCATACGTTCAATTTCGCTCTTTTGGACATAAGGATATCTATAAGGCCTGATGTTTGGAGGAACACTTCCTGAAATAAAATGAATAGCATGATCATGATCACGAATAGGTGGGATTCCTTTGGGAGTATCAAACACCTTGTAATGATTGTCCAAGACTCTTTGGAGATCTGGAGAAATAGATAATTTTGATGTTGGAACTTCTAGTGAGCATAATTGTGAAATTACGCCTCATTGTTATTTATTCAGAAGCTTTGTCATGACATTAGAGATTATTATATTTCTTGGCTTCCCTGTGATACCCCATAATTTGATTTCCTTTCCTTCTAAAAAAAAATTCAAGAAAAGTTCTTGAAAATTAAAAGCTACCGTCTCCAAATATTGTAACCATTGTACTCCTAGTACGACATCAACACCTCCCATTGGGATGGAAAGCATTGGACTATTCAATACATATTCCCCCATGGATAGCTTGATATTATGGCACTTTCCAGAGAAATTTATAGTTCCTCCATTTACAACCATCACTTGACATTCTGGTGCTGGGTATAGGAAACAATTCAATTCCTTGGCTACCTTACAATGAATAAAATTATGGGTACTACCCGAATCAATCAACACTATTACCTTTTTCTTCTTGATATGTCCTTCTATCTTGAGAGTTTGAGGAGTGGTAATTCCTGCCAATGAATTACATGATATGGTCTGACTCATCTCTTCTTCTTCTAGGGTTTCTTCCTGGTGTATATCCTCTTCTTTTGAAGTTTCTTGTTCATTTTCTTCCTCCTCTTCACAATCTATGTAAAATAATTTATTCTCAGGACACTTATGACCTTTAGTGTATTTTCTATCACAACTGTAGCAATTCCCTTTTGCTCTTTTTTCTTCCAATTGTTGTGGTGTCAACCTTGTAGGTTGTGGAAGTCTAGGAGTAGCAACATTTCCATCTTTATAGATGTGAGTGGTAGGCTTCCTTGTAGCCATAATTTTACATTCAATTTTTCTTGCCAACCTGAATGCCTTCTCTAATGAATCTGGTTCTCAAACAAAAACTTCATGTTGGATGTTATCCTTTAAAGTCCCTATGAAGACATCAATCATGTGTTCCTCTGGAATATCAATTACCCTTATATTCAATTTTTGGAAGTCCTCAATGTGCTCCGCCACTAAACCCTTTTGTTTGAGATTGATCAATTGGCTAAAGAAGGTGTTGCTCTTTGTATCCTCATAATGTGCTATCATTTCCTCCGTAAAAATTGACCAAGTGACAATTTTTTTACGGGAGCAAAGCCATCGATACCATACAAATGTATTTTGTTCTAATGTAAAGTTGCAATGCGTACCTTTTGTGTGTTTTGCACATTATTGAGATCAAAATATTGCTCCATCTGTAGTATCCATGTTACGGGATCCTTGCCATCAAACTTCCTCATATCCATCTTTGGAATATGGTGGTTCTTCCATCCAACCTTAGAGTTTATGAAATCATGATTAACATTTATTTTGTTCTCATCATGAGTTTCCTCTACTATATTTTCGCCATTAGGAAACATTTCTTGTATCAACTTTGCCAAACCTTTGATGTCTACTTTTATATCATTCTTCATGTTTTCATTTTTTCATCTCTCGTACTTCCAGATTCATGTCATCCAGCAATCCAAAATCAAGTAACCTCACAGAAGCTTCTTTTGAATGCCATAGGTCTGACCCGATTTGGATTCTTGAAGACAAAGTTATGCCCAATCTCCTACGATGACCTAATTATGGACTGGTTCAATAGAGGTAACATGTACGACCTGCCACGTGTCACTGTTTCCTCCTTCGGCTTTGAAATTGATATAGAAAAAGCTACAGTCTGTGCAATTGTAGCCACTTTTTAAAGAATTCCAATTCGATGCTCAGAGAGAGAGTTATGAAGATTTTCCCACGATCACCTCTTTGAGATGAAATTCGGGAGCCTGCAAAAGACCTAACTTCCACAAACCATATCTCTGCAAATGTTGTGAACCAAGATCTAAAATTTTGTGACGATATTCCTCAAGATTTCTTCTTCTCTCCCTAAAAATTTCAGCTTCTGAACCTTCGTATAAAATCTATTATAGCTAAAATTCCACAATGACCTGTTTAGGTTAAATTCAGGAGCCTGCAAAAAAACCTAATTTCCACAGATCATATCTCTGAAAATATTGTGAACCAAGCTCTGTAATTTTGCAATGATGTTCCTCAGGATTTCAGCTTTGCACTCTAAAACGTTCAGCTTCTGCACCTTCGTAGAAAAAACGTTATAGCGAAAATTCCACGATGACCTGTTTGGGGCAGTGAAGCCCTAGAATCCAAACCTCTGATACCAAATGTTGTGAAACCAGCTCCAAAAAGAGAAGAAAAGAGATATAAATGCCTTATAAATAAGCCACTTTGAGGGGGAAACCTCCAATACATTACATGAATGAATAATTCTTGGATGATACAAATGACAAAACCTCCTCTCTATATATAAGAGTCCATGGGGCCACAATGTAATCCTAGTGGGGCCATAATGTAATCCTAGCCGACCTAACAATAATAATGTAAGGGCACAATAATAACAATATGGGGGTTACAGGGGTACAACAATAATAATATGGGGGTTACACTAACAACAATAAGGGACTATACTAGTAATATAAGGACCTAACATGCACATTAATTTTTTTGGACCTGTGTCGGTTCCATCACTAGGAAATTCTGTGTACTATGTTTCATTCATAGATAACTTCTCAAGGAATACATGGATATTTTTCTTGAGGAATAAATCTGAAGTATTTGACAGATTTAAAGAATTTAAGGCTCTAGTGGAAAACCAGACAGAGAAGAAGATAAAGGTGTTGAGGACAGATAATGATGGAGAGTTCCGCAAGAAGGAGCTTGAAGAGTTCTGTTAGAAGTGTAGTATATCATGACAAAAGATAACTCCATACACACCTCAGAAAAATGGAGCTGCTGAAAGAACGAATAGAACGGTGATGGAAAGGCAAGAAGCATGCTCAGTGGTACCGAGTTAATACAAGAATTATAGGCAGAGGCAGTGGAGACTGCATGTTACCTGGTTAATAGATCACCTTCATCAGCATTGAAGGATAAGACTCCACATGAGGTATGGATTGGTAAGAAACCCTCTCTTTCACATCTAAGGGTATTTGGATGTGATGCATATGTACATGTTCCAAAGGAGAAATGACCAAGTTGGATAATAAATCTGAAAGGTGCATCTTTACTGGGTATACTGATGGTTTAGAAGGTTACAAGCTTTGGAACCCAGAAACAAAGAAGGTTGTGTACAATCGAGATGTGGTGTTTAGAGAGGTGAAATATGTTGTTAAACATGAAGTCCTACCAAAGGAACCTGAGAAGATAGAGTTTGAGCTAAAGGAGGATGAATCAGACTCTACAACAGAACAAGATTCAGAAGAGGAAGAGCCACAAAATCCAGTTGTGAGAAGATCAGTTTGGGAAATAAGGCAGCGAGAAAGGTATAGTTGATCTGATTTCTACTCAAATTTTGCTTTAAATATCATTGATTATGATCCCGTAACTATCAGGGAGGCAGTGGATTCAAAGGATGGGAAACTTTGTTAGGAGGCCTTGTTTGATGAAATGGAATCCTTGCACAAAAATTAGGCATGGGATTTGGTGGAGTTGATGGCTGGAAGGAAGCCCATCAGGAGAAAATGGGTGTTTAAGAAGAATATGAATGTAGAAGGAAAGGTGGAGAAATAAAAAGCTCGGTTGGTAGAAAAAGGTTATTCCCATGTACTGGGAATTGATTTTGGTGATATTTTTTCTCCTGTTGCCAAGGTGACTTCTATTAGATTACTTTTATCTCTTGTTGCTGCATTTTATTTTGAGATAGAACATATGGGTGTGAAGACATCATTTCTTCATGGAGATCTGGAAGAGGAGATCTACATGAAGCAACCTGAAGGATTTACGGTGAAGGGTAAGAAAGAACTGGTATGTAGGTTAAAAAAGTCTCTGTATGGGTTCAAATATTCACCAAGGATGTGGTATTAGAAATTTTATACCTATATACGGGGACTTGGCTTCACTAGAAGCAAAGAGTATCATTGTGTGTATTTTAAATTAATTGGTGACCGTGTTATTTATTTGGTCTTGTATGTGAATGATATGTTGTTGATTTGAAATGACAAATAAATTATCCAAGATTTGAAGACCCAATTGTTCTCCAAATTCGACATGGAGGATCTTGGTGCTTGAAACTATATTTTTGGCATGAAAATTAAGAGAGATTGGGTAAAGAGGAAGATCTGGTTAAACCAGACGAAGTATGTCGAGACAATATTGCAGAGGTTCAATATGCAGAATAGTAAACTGGTGAAGGTTCCTATTCTTGTAGGTTTAAAGCTATCTGCTTAGCAGTGTCCTAGGACACAAGAAGAAGAGGAGGATATGTCCCGTGTTCCATATGCAAGTGTAGTGGGTAGCCTGATATATGAAATGGTCTGTACCAAACCAAACATTCCACATGTAGTGGGAGTATTGAGTAGGTTTATGTCAAAACCAGGGAAGGAGCATTGGACAACAATGAAGTAGGTTTTCAGATACTTGTGTGGCACTATTGATTATGTTTTGTGCTACCAAGAAAGACTAGGATTGGACAGAGTTTTGGAAATCTGTGGATTTGCTGATGCTAGAGATCTTGAAAAAAGAAGATATACAAGTGGGTATGTGTTTAGCCTATTTGGAGGTGCATTCAGTTGGATGAGTAAAATGCAGTCTGTAGTGGCTCTTTCAACTACATAGGCATAATACATGGAAGCCACTCATGCAAGCGAGGAAGTAGTTTCGTTGCAGAGATTGTGTTCAAGTATGGGGTTGGTGCAGCAAGCTATAAGGATATACTGTGATAGCCAAAGTGAAATTTTCTTAGCTAAGAACACTGCTTATGATTCAAAGACAAAGCACATTGATGTTCAATATCACTTTGTGAGAGATATGGTTGAGGATAAAAAGGTGTTGCTAGTAAGGCTTGACACTTTGAAGAATGTAGCAGATGCATTGACGAATTTTGTGAGCACTCAGAAGTTCTCTTAGTGTAGAGAAACAATGGGTGTTGCAGGATCAGACTAATGCGTGATCTCTCCTATGGCCCCATCTGGAAAGAAAACAAAAAGTGGGAGAATCTTGGGTATGTGTTATATTATTTCCATGATTAGTCGCACACGCGAGGGGAGGGGGGGGGGGGCACAGGGGGGGCGATATCCCCCCCTTTTCATTGCACCAGGTGCAACGAGGGGCACGACATCCCCCCTGTCCAGGGGTTCGCAGGGGGTGGGTAGCCCCTGCACAAGGGTATTTTCCATATTTTTCGGTGGGCGGACTTGCCCATGGTTTTGTGAATGGGTTTGCAATGGTTTTGGGGCATGATGGTTTTTGGCCCCTGGTATTTTGTAGATCTGGTCAAGGGAACTAAAATTATGTTCTAATCCAGGGTTAATGGATTGGGGTTTATGAATGCTTTGGCATGTATATATATGTGTTGTAACACTAAAAGGAATATAATGAAAAATCAAGCTGGTAATCCCAGTTTTGGGATCCAGGGGAAAAATATTTGTGTATATGTTTTATGTTTTATGCTCTCGCTATTGTTTATTTTCTGTCTTGAAGAATTTGTTTGCAGATAATTTCTTCACAGGGTTAAAACCTACAGACCCTCCAATGAGCAGAAAAGTCAGAAAGGGTGCAGAAATTGACAAATGGAAAACACACTAAAAACTCTTTGCTACGGACTTGCCTTAAAATGATTTTTTTTTGCAGTGAGGGGAAATTTTGATGTTTTTGTAGAATTTAATATTTTTTGGGAGCACATGAGTCATCAGAATATGTTGAAGTGTATTAGTGGATACACTTGTTGGAAAGACCACTCAGAAAGGAGGACGATTGGGCTGCTAGCTCATCATTTTTTCCACATAATCAAACAAAACAACACTTCCTAAAATTACGAGTACCAGAGCCTAGATTCTAGTATGGTAGTTCATCACTTGGTCATGGTCATTGCCACCTCAGGCAAAGTTTTTTTATTCGATAAACATCATCATGTATGAGTTATTTAAATTTTTTTAATGAAGTTAATGGTGTTAGAGTCCTATTAGGTTTTAAACTCTTTCTAGATAGAAATATCTCTATATTCTCTTCATGTAATCAATTCCTTTTTGGATTAGATGTCTTCAGCAGTTTCGAGGGTCTTGTCTAGGTGGAAGACTTCATGTAAAAGGAGTTTAACTCTATAAATAGGGAGATTTCAGAGTTAGAGAGGGTTGATTGATGTTATGACTCATGCTACTAATGTAATATTTTCTATTCAGTAATATACAGTTGGAGGAATCTTCTTTCAGGCCTGAGATTCTTTATGAACTCTTATTTTTTTGTCTTATCTGTATTTTCAATGTCAATTTAGCTTACTTCATGTATAATCATTTGGAATTCATAGTTAATTATGCTCCAACTTCCTTTATGCATCTTGTTTGTTTTCCAAGTTATGTTTTTATAAGAGTTATCATGCATCAACTTCCATGAAAGATGTTTTTATGTAATTGAGTTTCATACTGACTCCCTGCCTAATGGTAGCCATCTCACATCCTTCACCTACAAAAAAACATTCAAAACACATCTGAGAGTTAGCCATATTATTTTTAAAGCTTCTTTTTGAATATCATACATTTTCTGGAGAGAGCCCTCTGTGGTTGGAAGGTCTAACTTCTAACCCTAGGTGGTTTGAAAAATTTACACTGAATTTACTGTTGAGCAGCCTAATCAACCTCAGTTTGGTGATAGCAAAGACAAAGAGGAATTGGCTGCAAAAATTAATTCCTTAACGGTGACTCCTCCTACACCTACACAACCTGAACAAAGCAATCACTAAGTGACACCATCAAAAAATAATAGGACAGTGTTGCACAACCAAGCAAGTGATTCTCCAAGCACACCACAAAGAACTGCAATGCCAAATACTTCAAGCGCAACACCAAGTGACATATCAAGTCCATATTCTGCAAGCATAAGAAGACCAAAATTCAGAAATTTAAATGAAATTTATGAGCAAGATGAATTTTATAGTTCGCTGGTTTGAATTCCTTATTTGCATTGTTTTTTCATGTAGATGACCCAATTCACTTTGAGGATGCAGTCAAAGAAGAGAAATCGATTGCAGAAATGGATCAATAAATAAGAGCAATAGAAAAGAATGACACATGGGAGTTAGTGGACCTTTCACAAGGAAAAAAAGTCATTGGAGTGAAGTGGGTATATAAGACCAAGATAAACATTTAGGGCAATATTGAAAAGCATAAATCAAGGCTATTTGTCAAAGGATACAAGCAACAACATGGAAGAGACTATGCAAAAACACTTGTGCCATTCACGAGGATGGATACAATGCATACAGTGTTGTTGATTGCCACGAAACATAAATGTAAAGTGTATCAAATGGACGTCAAATAAACGTTCTTGAATGGGGTGCTGAAAGAGGAGGTGTATGTTGCGCAACCTTCTGGTTATGAGATAGAAGGCCAAGAAGACAAGGTGTGTAAGTTGAGGAAAGATCTTTATGGTTTGAAGCAAGCATGACATGCATGTTATATTAGGATAGATGCTTACTTGATGGAAAATGGGTTCAAAAAATGTGATGGTGAACCTACTCTCTACATTAAAGAAAGTGACAATAAACTTCTTATTGTTGTTTTGTATGTAGATGATTTTATTTTTACAGGGAGTGATGATTTCCTCATTGTTGATTTCAAAGCAGTCATGAAAAGTCAGTTTTAAATGAATGACTTTGGATTGTTAAGATATTTTTTGGGCATAGAAGTGAAGCAAACGGAAAATGGCATTTTTATCTCTTAAACAAAGTATGTTGCAGACATTTTAGAGAGGTTTAATATGCAGAATAGCAAGCCAACGCCAACTTAAACTGTCATGGGGTTGAATTTGAGCAAGGAATATTGCAGCAGCAATGTCAATCCAACATTATACAGAAGTATGTTGGGCAGCCTAATGTATTTGACCGCAACTAGGCCTCATATAATGTATTCAGTAAGTTTGGTGTCAAGGTTCACAGAGACACCAAAAGAGACACATTGGCAAGTAGTGAAAGTAATTTTAAGTATGTCAGTGGGACAAAGGAGTATGGCATTTTGTACTCCGCAACAGATGATTTTGGGCTGGTTGGTTACATTGACAGTGATTGGGCAGGAAGTGTTGATGAAAGAAAGAGCACGTTAGGATATGTTTTTCATTTAGGTTCGGGAGCCATTTCATGGACTTCCAAGAAGCATACGATAGTGTTATTGTCAACAACAGAAGCTGTATATGTCATCGCAATAGTAGCAGTGTGTCAAGCAGTTTGGATGAGAAGGATGTTGTGGGATTTATGTCATGAACAAGATCGAACAACCACTATTTTCTGTGACAATAGTTCAAAAATTTCACTATCAAGGAATTTTGTCTTTCACAAGAGGACAAAGAACATTGATGCTAAATATCATTTCGTAAAATAATTAGTTAACAATAGTGAGATTATGTTGCAGCATTGCAATCCAGGAGAACAATTTGCAGACATCTTCACAAAGCCATTGGCACGAGGAAATTTTGTCTATCTTAGATATTGTTTGGGAATGTTCAATGGCAGCAGTTGCGATTAAGGGGAAATTTTGTTGGAGAATTATTCTCAATCTCCACGTTAAATACACTGAAAAAACCATACCTCAATGAATGTTTTGCAGGTTGCAGATTGTCTTTGCAGGCAAGGACATCATATAAATGAAGTTCTAAGCAGAGTATATTTTACCCATTCTAAAATATAGTAAATTAATTAAAAGTCAAATTGAAATTTATTAATGGTCAGTAGAAACACATGGGCAAACATCTGCTCATACGCAAAATTCAGAATATGATGTTTTCCCATCCCGTTGTATTAAATGTTGTATGTCATGAATTAATGTAATATATATATATATATATATATATATATATATATATATATATATATATATATATAGATATATATATATGTTTTTAATTAACAAGCATAGTGTAGTCTGATGTAATGTGGCGGATGTAAGCCTAAGAAGTCTGTGGAGAAAATCGTGGAGAAACTTTTGGTGGGTGTGTGAAAACAATATGTTATTGTGTTTTACTATGTGTTAATTCCGCAACCCATGGTGAATGTAAATCAGTAAGAACATGTGTTTTATTGGTGAAGGAGCTGCAACCTCTATATGAATTATCTCTTGTGTTTTTGAATCATAACATAAAGTATTGTTAGTTGCGATATGATTTTGGAAATTTCACGTGTGAATTTTACCGCCACCACTTTGTTTTACTCTATTTCATTGTAAGTAAATCTGTTTGATTTTATTTGCTCCATTATATTTTTTATTTTAATCTCCACCACTCTGTATTGAAAGGAAGTCCTTCATGATTTGATTTCCGCAATTGTGTTGTCTTTTTCAAGACCTCTCCATAACTCTGTGTGAACTGTGTGTGTTGAGGAAGCATCCTCCATCTGTATTTAAAATATAACAATTTTTTGTAGCAGTGGGGGCATCATAACTTGTTTGTAAAGCCACGTTCTACTATAGAGTTGGTGGACATCCCCACCATCATCCTCTCCACCCCATAAGTGTTCATGCATTCTTCTGTTTCTATCAATTCTTTCATATTCTCAACCACAATCTTGGATGTCTACACATAATCAATTACTAAAATAAATGGAAAGTAGAAAATACATAATTGGGGAAAAAGGGATGAATTTATTTTGATTTCTTATTTTTGAGAAAAAATCTAGAATTGGAGGGACAAAAACAACATTAATTCATTCTTATCGATCAAATTCCAAAATATTCTCAAATTCTACAATCAACTACTTTAAATAATCAATAAAAACTTACTCGACATTCATATTGCACATTGCCATCACTCAATATGGAATTCTTAAGCACACAACATGCTCTAGAAGACGACACAGAAAATGCGTAAACCTCCATGGGAAGCTTCTAGCATATTATTCCACCTGATCATTTATGGATCTAACAGTGAGTAATGTATACATAAAAATAAAAATAAATTACTATGATCCAATGATAAAAAAAACATCAACCAAGCCAATTAGATATTCTATATGAACATACCCATCATTAAATGAAATCAGTTTTACATACCATAAACAACTTGCAAACTTATAACCGAAATAAGGGCTGAGATTGTCAGAAAAAGCCTCACAAAAACCATTTCTATATTGTTCTGAATCTCAGTCACTACTCTGTTTTCTCTGTTATAATGAGGATGTATGTATAACATGTGCATGACTGTGATAATTAATCTAATTTGTAGAAACAATTGCAGAAAAATGAGTAGTATAGTATTAGAAGATTCGTGACTGATGAATATCTACAATATATAACTTGATAGTCATGGTAAGTATATATAGGGCTAAAGAATGGAGAGAAAACAACCAACCGCGTGGACATATTTTCAATGTGAAAGGTGTTGCAATTATTTTATTACAACATGTGGGGCCTTTGCTTGAAGGAAGGTTCTTGAATCACCGCCATCGAATTTTGTGTCGACCTGTTGGGCCACACTGTCATTGTGAGTAGTTGGACTAAAGGAACTTGGAGGTATAATTTCATGTTCATTTGAAACGTGCACGACTCTGAAACATGGGGGAAAATGGTAATTTATGATTATTGCGCCGTTTGTTATTGACTTGCTGATGTGCTGTTAGTTTTAGCCAAAACTTCGTAGCTAAGGAAACTTCTTACATACATTATACACAATTCTAGATAACTAGGTGGTCCATTTTTTGCAAAAAAAATTCCTTAGATCTAATGAGATGGAGGAGGAGACATGAAGAGCAAGGTTATATGTAAATCCTCAGATCTAATTCACTGGTGAAAATTTCTTCAATATCGTAACTTGTTGAATTAAAACTTGAAGAAGCATGATTATGTAGAAATAATGATCAATTGTAGGAAAAATTTATTAGTATGAGGGAAACACATGAATAGAGATAGGGGGAGATTCCATTTCACATTAGAAATTATGACTTGATGATGACATCTCAAATGAAAAGTAGTATAAAGATAAGAGAAAGATTTATATTAGCATACGGGTGCATGGTCACATGGGGAGACACTATCAAGTCCAAAGGAAAGATCAAGAATAATTGGATAATAACAAATAGAAGCATGGTTTCAAGGGGAGACTCCATAAGGTATACAAGAAATTCTAGGGGTACATATATTAATAGATATGGAAAATACTTAAATTAAGGAAGCATGGTATCAAGGGGATACTCTATCAAAAAATTCTAGGAACGGTTGGAGAAGAATTAATAGCATGTCCTTATGGGGAGACTCTATCAGGTCCACATGAAAATACAGGAATAGTTGGAGAAGCATTAGAAGTATGGTCTCATGAGGAGACTCTATTAGGTCCATAGAAAATTCCAAGAACAGTTGGAGAATCATCGATGGGGACTTACAATGTATTCTTAGGGGATATTACACTTATATTAGGATCAAGCCCACACACAACCATGACATCTTGGTTGGAAACCATGTTCATTTTCCAATGATGTAAAAGGGGGAGAGAATGCAGACATTGAATAAGGAAGAAAAAAAGGTAACAAGATCAAGTAACATATCAAAGGGAGATAATGCAGACACAAAAGAAGAAAGACAAAGAAGAGAAGTAACAAAATCAATAGAAGTCCCCAACAACATGTCAAAGGGAGCTTAGAGTTTTGGTTCATTTCCATCAATGACTATAACATTACATTCAACATGCATACAACAAGGCAAAGCATTCTTCCACAAACACATCTCCATTTGAAGCATGTCTTGGGTACTTGCCAAGATCGCCTTTGGACTTCATCTTTGAGAAATATGTCGCTATAGATGGTCATAGTGACATAGATAAGGCAAGGAAGTTCATTTAGAAAATTCAGTTGGTGCATCACACAATGCAAGAAAAACTTGAAAAGAGTCAAAGCAGCTACAAGGCAAGGCATGATAAACACCATGTTGATAAAAAATTCCAGGTTGGAGATGAAGTTTGGTTATATATCAGAAAGAAAGACTTCAAGGGGAAGGTAAAAATCTTAAGCCAATCTGTTATGGTCCTTTTAAAATTCTGGAAAAGATTGGTAACAATGCATTTAAGCTAGATTTACCTCATATACAAATATATTATGTCGTTAATGTTGAGAATTTGAGATTGTTTGAGCCTCCATTGATTAGTGATCAAGGAAAGCATGTTTAGCTGCCATCAATAGATTATTTCTTGCCAGAATATATCATATGTGATAGAAGAACCAAAACTTCAAGAAGAGGGAATGTCAAATACCTTAGAGTGGGCCTCAAGGGACAAAATCCTTCCAACACAAAATGGATGGAGATTGAAAGGGTGAGGGTGTTGTACCCTCACCTGCTAAACAATTGATAGTATCTTTTAGGGTCCAAAAGGCTTCTAGTGGGGAGGAATGATCAGAGGCTCATTATTAAGCTAAAAAATGAAAGTGCTCAGAAATGCTCCAAACTAGAACGAAAACGAAGAGCTCATCGCCAGGAATCTGACGCAATTCATTTCATCAAAATCCGACTTCGGATGAGGAAGTTATGACCTACTGTTTGTTTTCTCAAGCAAATAAATAAATTGCAGAAAAATTACAGGTTGATGACATGGTAGCTCAGTCAGCGCTCCAGGTATATTCAGGGAATATTCTCTAGTTTTATACCAATGATAATATGATAAGTGTCACAACAGGATTCACTAGTGAACTTTGGAGGTGAAATTTTTTACAGTTATCCTAATGTTGAATGATAATTTTGTTTAATTGGAATAGTCCAACCAGAGATGGACACATGGTGTAGCTAGGGGCCGCCACGTGCCCCTGTTACACATTATTTTGTCACCATGAAATTTGAATGTCAATATAGGTTCATCATTACATTTATTACGCTCCCTTAGAAGTCAAAAACCCTAAAGTTCCTAAACCAAGCCTTGGAATTGGAGAAAAGCTCATTAAAACCCTAGAAAGTCTAACTCCACACTTTTCCTAGCCCTTGCGTGCGAACTTACAGATATTTGTTCTATAGCCTATGGCATATCACGCACGTTCTGTTTATAAAACCTGCGGACCCCCGTAAAAGGTAAAATAAAAGGATAAAGTGAGTTCTAGAAGCCCAACTGGTTGAATATTCTCCCAACCGGAAGCTTCTAGAAGTGTGTTCAGGTCGAGCTTCATCCCTCCACTCATGGAGATCTATCCCTTCATTAATGGAGTTTATCCCTTAGTATTTGGAGCTCAAATCCCTTCATGAGAGGAATCCATCCCCCTCCTCATGGACTGAAACTACCTCCATTTCCCTATAAATTGAGATTGTGTTTCAGTCTCAAGGGTACCTGGTACTTTGTACTTAGTAGCTTAAGAGAGGATAGAGGGTAATTGCTGAAGAATTTCTTAAGAGAGCATAATTTCTTAACTAGCCATCCTTGGTATGAGAATGATCACACACTCATAGCCATAACTTCATGCTAGTTCAGAAAGAAGAAGGCTTGTCAAACCGAGAGGAATGGTTGTTCAGGACCCCGAAAGAACCTGTATAACATCAAGGTGACAGATTGTAAGGTTACTTCTTATTATACAAGTTAATACAAATAGATTTAATTTTCTCATTGAATTGTTCATGTATCTATTTAAGTAATTCAATTCTTAGATTCCTTGATCACTGAGATAGACTAGTGTTTTCTCAATTATTATATCTTGCAGGTGATTTTAATCCTTTTATTTGTCTTTGATTGCAGGTTATACATACTGAAGAGACCTCTTTTGGAGTGACTGGATAGAATATTACAACAAGAATTGGACTTTAGGTAGAGGCATGTCCTTTTACTTTGTTATTAATAATTTTGAATCACAAATGGTCTAGAGAAAATGGTTTTCATTTGGTTGTTTGTTTCTAGATATCCTTAGGATACTAGGGAGATCGTTCTTGTCCACAAGAAGGATTTATCTGCATAACAAAATGGCGACTCCACTGGGGATAATGAACTTATTTTTCCTTTTTATTTTTCAGTTTGAGTTTTAAAGAGTTTTCTGATTTTGATTAGTCTAAAACTAGGTTGGATAGATAACTTATCAGAATCCCTGAAAAGCAAATCTGAATTTTTTTTTTTTTTTTTTTGTACTTTTCCTGGCCTCTGCAGTTTTTATTTAAAAATAGTGCGGTAGCCTTCGTGGTATTTTGTTTAGAATAGTGTGGTACCACACTATTCTTTATTAAAACCTACGGACTTAGGGAAAAATTTTGAAAAATTAAGAATTCCCTTTTTAAGGCCAAATTACCAGATTCTCCGTGTTTACCCCAACTTGTCTTGACTGTCAAAGTTTTATGTGTGAAATTCCTTTAGCGATTTATGTGTTTGAGTGATTTTTCAGCTGATTTGCATTTTATGAGTGAGTGGTTGCCATGTCTTCTTGCTTCTCTAAATCAGAAACTTTCATATACCTTAGCTGACTCATATGTTATCATTTTCTTGCTGAGCCATTGAACTTGTTGCAAATATTTCTTTTATGAAAATTGGATTTTATTTTCATTTGCAAATTTAGAAAAGCTTTTAGTTTGATAAAGCCTAAATTTCACATTAAACCATTATTGGATGTTTTTTATTTCTACTAAAATAAGAAGAAATTATTCTTGGTTAGATCACAAACTGAGTGAAACATCCTCAAAACTTTCTAGATAGAGTTCAACATTAGAGTTTTTCTTTTGGTTTTGAATTTTATGTTTTTAGGAGTTTTTGATAAAAAATTCTTTTGGAAATAGTTTGTTAATTGTAGTTTCTCATCTGAATGATAAATTTTTTCATTTCGAATGAACAAGTGATCATTTTTCTGCGAAATTGAGTTCTCAATGAAATTGTCTTCTTTTCAAAGATTCTTGTTTATGAGAGAAAGAATTGATGTTTTGAAAGTCATTGAATCTCTCAAATCTTTCCATTAAATAGGTTTCTTTGAAAAGAAAAGAGTTGATTTTCCATATAGATGCATATTAGCGTATTTTTGAGTCGGGTCATTAAACATCATTGAAGTTTCACTTCCATACCCTTCTGTCTTAAGGAGCAGCCAATTTAAAAACAACACTTAAATTAAAATCAATTTAGATATTTTACATTTTCTAGGGCTCTTTTCCACCAACATAACTTAGGCTAGTGTCTTGGAATAGGTTGTAATTAACATTCCAAGAGAGTTCAAACAAACAAGTAGCAATCTTGCGGTAGGAAAAATCCAATTGTAGCATGTATGCTCTGGGAAGCTCTTCTTAAGATTCAAGCATGAGATCATGTCTGAACCAGTGAGGTAATTGTACCTATCTCATTGGGAAATATAGAAGATATGCACGTATTAAGAACGTTAAACCTCGGATAGACCATTGTCAAGGAGCTTGGGATCACTTGTCGATAAATCTTGGATTATCTCAAGGAGCCTTCAAGGGGATTGAGCTCATTACTCTGCCCTTGCATGTATATCGGATCATAGACTATTCCCCCAGGTATATTTGTTCCTATCGGTGACCTTAGTGGCTATAAAAGTTAGGATTTTTTCCCAAGGTGATGGTGGAGGGAAGGTCCCACTGTACCTGGAGCAGACGTTGACTAGACTCACTTGGACTTTCTGGAGGGTTCGCTTCACTTCGAGATGGTTTAAGTAGAGAAGCTCACACTAGAATGTTTCATTAAGCAGTTTGTCGGGGTAATTGTTCCAACCGCCATTTCTGCATTAAAATTCTACGATGTTGGATTTCATCACCAACTAGTGTTTTTAGTGTAGGAATCTACTGTTTGTGTGTGGATTGATCTCATAGATTTTGTAGGCGTGTGATCAATTTGATTGTTTCCTTAGAGACTTTAGGACTTTTTGTTGAAATTTTATTTTATTTCGTGTGTTAAGATTTTTAATCGTGACTGAATTACCTAGACAATCACATAGAATGCAGGGGAAACCCCCTGAGTACACACCAAGCCAGTTAGAAAAGTTTAAATATGAGAAAGGAAAAACATTAGGGACTGGATCAACTGAACAGGAAGAAACATCAATAATTATTCATCCTGATTACGAAGTAGATCAACCTAAAAAAATAGAGAGTTCTCCGCAGAAAATTAAAATTTCTGAACTAGCTGAACTTGCTTCTACAACTAGTGAATTATCAGCTATTGAGCCTGAAATTTCTGAACCAGAAACTGAATCTGCTACGTCTGAGCCTGCTTTAAATTTTTTTACTCCAACCCCTTGTCATCTTGATTCACCCAAAGTGAAATATCGCATCACTGAAAATCTTCCTCCTAGTCTCATTAGTATTGAAGAAGTTACTGATACAGAAGAAGTTGTTCTTTCTTCCGATTAGGAATATTTAGATCTTAAGCCACGTGAATCGATTTACTATAGCCTTTTCAAAAAAGATCCTTGGTATTCTTAGTTGATAGAATTTCTACACAATTCTGGTCTAAATTATTCGCCACCCCGAACTACTTTTTACAGAGGTAGTTACAGAACTTCTTTCAACATGTATGGTGAGTCATCCATGTTTTTTGCATCTCCAGAAAAATATCTGTATTGTGGTCCATCTGTTCCTGCAGGATATTAGTCACTTTCTGGTACTTTTTCAGGAGCAACTCCTTCTCCCGAAAAACTTATATCATCACCTAGTCCAAATGAATCACATACAAAAAGTTTGAACGTGGAACAAATTTATATGATGTCTGGAAACATTCCTAACCCCGACCCTCAAGCTAGTAATTTACTAACTGGGGGGAAACCTCAATGTAGTAATTTACCACCTGGGGGGAAACCTCAAGGATAATACATACTTCAGGGATAGTACATACCTCAAAGTCAGTACATACCTCCAGGAAAATATCTACCTGAAGGGCAGTACTCAGTTCAGGGTCTGCAACCTCTTCAAGGACAATACCCTTCATCAGGGAAACCATCTTTCCAAGGAAAACAACCTCCTTTAGGGCCATAATATTACCCGGAACAACAATTTTTTCACGGATGTGGGAATCATCTAGTCAACTATCAAACATATGTTCCAAATTATCAACCAGGTTATGGTCCATCTTATGTAGCACAACCTTCAATGGGACCTCCGTATCCTGGAGTAAACACGGTGTGGGATCCATCACAAGTTCAATAGAATTTACAACCTAATGTGAAAGTACCCTATAATCAACTTGGTCAGCCAATTGGTTACAGTCAAATCCAGCAACCTGTCCAACCAGTGCCTGGAGTTACGAAGATCTTAATTCCTATGACACTGAAATAATATAGCACAAAATTACCCTCAAGATGAACCAAAAACCATTCAAACAGAAGCTGTGTAGAATAGACCCTGTTCAGTTACCGCTGGTTCAGAAGGAGATCATGAAAATGTATGATGCTGGTATTATTGTCCCTATTAGATATTCTGAATGGGTATCTAATCTGGTGTTTGTTAGGAAGAAAACTGGAGAAATCAGGCTTTGTATAGACTTCAGAGACTTAAACAAAGCTTCATTAAAAGACAACTACCCTTTACCAAAGATGGATCACATTCTACAAAGGGTGGTAGGGTCTAAAAGAATTTCTTTTCTGGATGGCTATTCAGGGTATAATCAGATTTTAGTCCACCTTGCTGATCAATTAAAGACAACCTTTACTACACCATGGGGCACTTTCATGTATGTGAAAATGCCCTTTGGTCTAATGAATGCTGGAGCAACTTTTCAAAGAGCCATGGACATAGCATTCTCGAAGGAACTTGGCTACTTCATCATTATCTATTTAGATGATGTTACTGTGTTTTCAAAAACAGATGAAGAGCACTTAGAACATTTGAGAAGAGTTTTCGAGAAATGCAGAAAGTTTGGGATATCTTTAAACCCTAAGAAGACACTATTCGGTCTCCAAGAAGGTAAACTTCTTGGTCACATCATTTCTGAGGAGGGTATAAAGATAGATCCAAAGAGGATTGAGGCCATATTGCAAATCTCTCATCCTTGAAACATCAAAGAGTTGCAGTCTTTCATTGGAAAGATCAACTTTTTGAGAAGGTTCATCCCCAACTTGGCTGAGCTCCTTAGGAATATCACAAACATGTTAAAGAAGGAGCAAGGGGTAAAATGGACCTTGGAAGCAAAGAAGTCCTTTGAACTGGTGAAACAAGCGTTAACCAAAACACCGGTTCTTATAAGTCCTGATTTTTCAAAAGATTTTTATATTTTTTCATTTGCATCAGAACATACCATAGCTGTTGTCCTTTTACAGAAAAATCCACAAGGACAAGAGCAACCTATTTCATTCTTTAGCAAGGCATTGAGGGATGCCCCTCTGAAGTATAACATTATGGAGAAGCAAGATTTTTCTTTTTTATTAAAGCATTAAAAACACCAGGGTATACATCCTTCACTCACGCTACCGCTTTGTATGAAATTCGCCTGTTAAAGAAAAAGGGACACAGGACTCGGATGGTAAGAGAGGTAAGGGTTGCTGTTATCCTTGAATATGATTTAGAGATAAAACCCACTAAGCTCATCAAAGGCCAAGGTCTGGCTAGATTAATGGCTGAATCAAATTTTTAAGTTCTTGATATTAATATGATTAATGCTTTGGATGACCAAGAAGAATTCTCAACTCCTATTGTTGAAAACAATTTTATGAATTCTCCTTGGTATGCTAATATTATTTATGTTTTGTTTCAATTAAATACACCTCCTGGTTTGACAAAAAAAAAGGCCAGATTCCTTAAATTGAAAGCTGTAAACTATTGCATTATAGATAAATGTCTTTATTGGAAAAATGCAAGCGGTATATTGCTTAAATGTTTGCCTCAGTTTGATGCAGAGAAGGTTAAGCACGAGCTCCATGAGGGAGAGTGTGGAGGTCACTTATACTGGAAGACAACAACCAACAAAATTTTGAGGGCTGGTTTCTATTGGCCTACTCTTTTCCATGATGTACACAAAATGATCATAGCCTATCATAAGTGTCAACTTTTTGAAGGCAAAAGAAAACTCATGCCCCTGCCCCTACATCCAATCACTGTTGAAGCCCCTTTTCAATAGTGGGGACTTGACTTTATAGGAGAAATCCATCCCCCATCTTCTGCCCAGCATAGATGGATTCTCACTGCCATAGACTACTTCACTAAGTGGATAGAAGCCATACCTTGTAGGCAAGCCAATGATTCAGTTATCATAAAATTTATGGAGACTAACATTCTCTCTAGATTTGGCTGTCCTACCAAGATTATCACTGATAATGCAGCAGCATTTGGATCAAAGAAGATGGTTGATTTCTGTCATAGATATCAGATAGCATTGGGGTATTCCACAGCCTATTACCCTCAAGGTAATGGACTTGCAGAATCCTCAAACAAAAACTTAGTGAAAATAATCAAGAAACTGTTGCAGGACAACAAAAAGTCTTGGCACACAAAGCCGATTCACGCACTTTGGGCTAATAGATTGAATTTGAAGAAATCTATTGGTACGTCACCTTTTCAGCTTGTGTATGGTACAAATGCAATTTTTCCAAACAGCCTTGGTGTACCAGTGATGAAGTTCATTCAGGAGTTGCAGGTTGAAGATAATGACATGATCAGAATAATAAATCAGACCATACATCTTCCGCAAACCAGAGAGGAAGTGTATAACAAAGCATTACAGAAACATGACAGCATCAAAAAGCTTTTTGATAGAAGAAAAAAGGCCAGCAATTTTAAGATTGGGGAAAAAGTTTTAAAGTGGGACTCAAGGAGGGAAGACAAGGGCAAGCACGGAAAATTTGAAAACCTATGGCTTGGCCCTTACTCGATTCATTCAGCTGCTGGTAACAATGCATTCTTCTTGTAGGAATTGAATGGAGCAGATTTGTTTGGGGGTCCTGTCAATGGCAGGATGCTTAAACATTACTTCTTTTGATCCATGTCATGTGTTCAAGCCTTTTTATCTTTTCCATTATAGATATTTCATCCACCATTGCATTCAAAGTTATAAAAATAAAATACAAAAACAATGAAAAAGAGAAAAGAGGGCAGATGGTGAAAACAAGAAAGGTATAGCCCCATACCAAAAAAGAGAAACAAATCTGAAAGTGTGCAAGCTTAAATGCCACTCCTACAGAAACACACTTCTAGTTAGTCAAACTACCTAATCTTGATTAATTAGTTTTAAATTTCTGCTGATAGGGTAGTGAATTTGATTTGCCAAACTGTTAAATCTTGGCTTATCAGTAGATAGATTAGGATAGAAATTAAAGGTTCAAACATGTTCAAATTATGAACCTAAATTTCCAAGCAAAAGAATGACTCAAAACTATTCAATTTTCTGAGTCAAAAGATGATCAAAAAATCTGGTTCTAATCAGCTCAAAATCTGAACCAGAAAGAAAAAAAGAAACAGCTCAAACAAAGTTAAAACAGAGCTGAAATGAAGAAAAGCAAGTGATTCTAACAAGCTTAAAACTTGAGTCACAAACAAGAAGGATGCTTTAAAATTTTAGATTTCAAGCCTTCAAAGTTTTGTTTCAGCTTTATGCAAATTTTTGTCCACGTGCAACTGTCTTTATGCCTTGGATCCATCGCAAACTAGACTGTCTAATCCTAGTTTGACTATTTTTGAATTTCTGTTGTAGAATTTAGAGAATGAAAATCTGTTGGACAGTTTAATCCCAACAGATAGTAGAATAGGTAGAGAAACATCTGAACTCAACTGTTTAATCTGAGTTCAGGGAGAAGTAAGGAGTAGAAATAGATTAGATTTCCTGCTTTCAAAAGAATAAAATGTTGTAAAGAGTTTTCCAATCCAAGTGCACTCTACTGAAGAAAAAATGTTAGATCAGTAGGATTGGGTAGGTAGAAAGTTTGTATTGATGAAAGACCATTGTTCTCATAGCTGCTAATATGTTTTCAAAGAGGATCATCCCACCAAAGGAAGGGCAGCCTAATGGATTAGGCACAGGTCAGCCTCCCAGAGAACAATATATGAGGCAACTGATCAGCATCCCAGAGAATGCAAGTCTGAAGTTCTTGATGCCTTCAAGATGGCACCATCCTCAAGTGGAGCCACTGTTAGCCACCTATAATATTTTGTTATACCAAAAGGTGGCTAAGACTTTTGAAGCCTCCAAGGAACAAATTTTATCACTAAAAATTGTTGGCTCTTGAAGACTCCTTGAAGGCCTCATGCCTTTGTCCAAAATCCTCATTACTGTTCCCATTGTTATGCTCTGAAATTTTGCTAATTTCATAAGAAGAAATTGCTGAAAAACCCTCATTCTCCCTTTTTTCCCACTCAAAACTAGCCTTCATCTGCTCCCCTTTTTCTCCATAGAATCCCATTTTTTTCATGATTTCTTTTCTTCCCCTCATGAAAAAACCTTTTATAAGGTTAAGAACTCACTTTTTAACCTTACCGAAACCCCCAAATCCATTGAAAAAACCTTGAAAAATTCATAAAAAACAAATTTTTATTACTATAGACTTAAGCCCCTTTGGGCTAAGACCTAACCACTTCCCCCCGCATGCCCACGTATTAAAACCAAGCGCTTAATGCCTTGGGGGCCTATCGCATAATTGCAAATCACAAAATCGCATGTTCTATTGTGAATACTCTGATTACTCATCGCAAATATTTGTGATGCGACCAATCATATCGCAAACCTGCCCGATCGCAAATCGCAAATCGCATGTTTTATGTGTAGTGCTCCGATCGTCCATCGCAAATATTTGCGATGTGATTGATCGCGTCGCAATTCCTAGCACCATCGCGCCGATCCGCCCGATCGCATAATCGCAAATTCTGTTCTCCCGATGCGTCTACCCCGCTCCCCTCCAATATTGCGATTGCGATTAACCCCTTGGGCCCACCATACGGTCTTTCCTCCCATTCCTTATAAAACCCCATTTTTCCTTTGTAAAATTCAAAAATTCATTTGTTTTATTTTTACAAAGGATTTTCCCCAATCGCATCACAAATTTTGTATTAATCACTCCGCCTTTCCCCTTTTCCGATTTGCGATTGCGATTCGTACCGCCAGATCCCACATGAGGTGAATTGACGCCTCAGCTACCAAAAGAGCCACCTGTTGCCTCAAACCTTTCAAAAAGAGGCCGAAGTTATTGAAGAAAATCAGATATTCGCCTCGAGCGCAGTCAGGGAGTTAATTCTGCAAGGAAATCAATGCAGAAAATATCTGCGGAGCTACTCCACACAGCATACAGAGCCTCAAAGTCAAATAAAGCTCCCGCCGAGCTTAATTCATAAATGTAAAATAGTTAATACAGTGTTCCACCTGTAAACTTCTTCATCGTGCCCCTCAAAGGGCCGAGAAGACTTGAGTCTGTATTAATTGTCTTGGGAGATCTTTTATCAGATCTCACCTCCTCATTCTTCTATAAATACCTCAATAGAAGATGAGAAACTGTTGGTTGCAGAACTTTGAAATACATTTTGAGCCTGAAACTTCTGATTGTAAATAGTATTCGCTAGCCCTTGGAGCTCTGTTTGTAATAGAGTATTTAAGCTGAATAGTGAAGATGATTGCTGAACTGAAACATTGGATTTGAAGACTGTAACTGGTTTGACATCAATAACAAGCTGTTTCTTGGGATCCTGGTCTATATCACTGGTGAAGTGCTCCTTTCTTTGTCATGGTTTTCCTTCTATGTACGTCATTTTGTTCACTATTCCCTAATAAAGAACAAAAATTATAGAGTTAGGACCTACTGTATATCAGTAACCTTCTCTGACTGAAAATATTTATCTTAATGTTTTCCTCCAATTCGTTTATTTAAGAATGATTTGATACAGTTAAGAAGTTAGGAATGTTGGAGTTCCCTCGTCCTTTTGTTGCCTTAAACATTGTTCTTGAATGTTATTTTCCTTATTATGCTTATTAAATATGACTATGGAAGATATGGTGTGCCCTGGTCCTAGTTTTTCTCCAAAAGTAGATTCTGAAAGTTTCCCTTGGTATTAACTAAAAGCAGACTGGGTTTAAAAGTACTTTATCTGATCTTAAGTTTATACTTTGTTTCTCTTGTGTGTTTTCATACTTTCTGAAGGTAATTAAGTGGATTACTAGATTGTTTGTCAATTAAGCTGCTTTAATATGAACTTGTCCAAGAAGTCAATGGTTAGCCCTGTACTTGGTTGGTTTTAAACAGTTACTTAAGAGGCTTTTCTTGTTTGGACTGACTATAAATCCTCCGTGAAATTATTATCAGTTTCCACCCATCCAACACTTTATTGTTTCCATTCCATCATTTTAATCTCAATAATCTTGTGGTATAAATGACTTTCCCCTTGGATCACTCTTGATGTTGTTGTTCAATTAAAGCCCAGATATGACTCCATAGCCCAATGGACTAAAAACCAACGTTTTATCTATCTTTTGACCAAAGCTTTCTATTTTACTTGCAACTTCTCACTTTCGAAGCTCTTTGCATTCAGAACTTTCCCCTCAAGTAACTTTCATTCTCAACCATCCAAAAAACAAACAAAATCCTTGGCCTTCATAAGTAGCCTAATATCATAACCCCAAACTTCAAAGACAAATCCATCTTTGTACATGTTGGAGAGATCCCTCTTCGGATTCAGGAGGGCTAGATCCTAGGATCCCAAAGTTGGTTGAAACGATGTTGTTTCTGTAATTGGACTCTGCCAATCTTGCTAATAAATTACAGATTCCTAACATTTCTGGCGACTCCGCTGGGGAACTCTGAGAGTGTTTGATACCTTTTAGACCTCAGAAACCCTTGATTCAAGAAAATATTGTGAGTAAAAAGAAACCTTTTCAAGCACTACCAAGAAATGGTAAATATGGTAAAACTTGTCTGAATCAATGACAAACTAGGGAAACCCTAGGATTCTCTTAAGCTTTATCTAACCTTGAAAGATCAGCCAGCTTAGCCATAAGAGTAAACTCTTTTTGTCTCATAACCGTAGCTAAGTTTTGAAACAAAGTTAGGATGTTCTTAAAAACCACACAACTAAAAAATAACTCAGAAAACACCTAAAAATATTTTTAGATTGGAATTCAAAAAATATGGTAGTGGACCATAAACCCTTTTACCTCTGAAAAGGAGCTAAAAACTTCCACTTGGCGACTCCACAATCCTTAACAGACCTTAAGACTCCACTGAGAAGAACCCTTATCGAGATAACATCTTTCAAATTCAGTTAGGGGACTGTAGGATTAAGATTTGTCTAAACAGATTAGTTAACCTCTCAAAGACTGTCATATTTGGTTGAAATTTTCTTGTTTGTTTGGGTCAAACAACACAGCATAGTGGCTCCCAAAAAGATTCACACTAGAGCTCATCCTGACCCTGACCCACCTGGAGTAGTTGATAACCCAGAACTTATCCTTTGGAAGTCTCCTAGGATTAAATTATCAACTGTTTTCAGATCACCCTTGAGAGCTAATTCAGTTCCTGAAAATCTTACAGCTCTACAACAATCATCAGCTGACTTAGTAAATCCATTTAGAACTAGGTCATTTAATGATATAATTTAGCTAGATTCTGAGTCTTCATTTTCATCTCCTGAAACAAGTGAACATCCTGGTAGCAGAGAAACAACACCTCCTGATTTGCATTTCCTTCACAGTTTAGGTGTCTCTCATCGAAGATCAGCTCAGCAATCTACTGCTATTCCATCCACATCTGCTCACCCTACATCCACTTTTCAAACCACCCCACTTCAGCCCACTCCACCTCTTGTAAATCCACCTCCAATACATATCATGGCAGCATGGTATGCTCCCTTAGTCCTTCCTGCACCATTAGTCAACCTTCCTCAGGACTATCAGTCCAAAATTCCATTATATGATGCTAACAATACTACAACTACATCACAACATGTAGATAAGATGAATGACTACTTTGACAGAAATGAAATTGATGATGATTCTGTCAAGCTTAGATTATTCGTTCAGAGCTTAGGGGGAGAAGTAAGAAAATGGTTTAAAGGTCTTGCCCCCCATAGCATTAATGATCTCCAAGGCTTCCATAAAACATTCTTAAACAAATGGGAAGTGAAGAAGAATCCCCTCCAAGTCCTTTCTGATTTCAAAAACATCCATAGAAACCCTGGGGAAAGTGTGCAAGCTTATTGCACTAGATTCAATAGTGTGTATAACGCACTTTCCCTAGAACTAAAACCTCCACAGGGTGCAGTTTTAAACAAGTTTCCATAAGGTTTTGACTCTGACATGACCTATCAACTAAGAGAGAGAGATTTTGCAACTCTTGAAGACATGCAAAGAGGCGCTCTTTCTGTGGAAGTTAACTTGACGGAGAAAAAAGCAAGGATGAAAGCCGAGAAGAGAGTATCTTTTAGAGAGGAATCCTCACCTTCTACTTCCAGCTCAAAAATGGAAAAAATGATGGAGGATATGATGAAAGAGATGAGTATAATTAAGAGAGCACAAGCAAGCCAAAATCAAAATGCTCCTCAAAACAGAAACCAAAACCAGAATCAGAATTCTAGAAGGAACCAACCTCAAAACAGACCTAGGGAAGATGATCAACAGATCACTCCTCCCTTTCATCAAAAGTATGTGAGTGAGGTTGAGGAAAAAAATCAAGTAACAGAGGAAGATGATATCAATATGTTTGGGGTAGAAGATGATGACTTTGGAATTCATCATGATAGAAGACAAGGTCTATACACACCTTATGATGACAAAAGAGATGATAATTAAAATTGTTATCAAGACATGGAAAACATCATCATAGAAACTCAAAGAGAATATGACCTTAGAAGCAAAACTAGTCAACAACCCTCCAACACCATAACCTCTGACAAATCTTCACAAAACAACACTACAAGCAAATCTAAAGTTGTCAAACAAAAGGATAAAACAATGGCTGTGAATTCTAATAAAGGAAAAGAGAAAGGCACTCAAAAGAAAGAAAAACAGAGTGCAGATCTTAGTAGCACTAACACTTCAGCTAGTACTCCTGTGAAAACAACTTTGACTAGTGTAAATAGAACAAGTCAGCAGGCTGATATTGCTGATAGAGTGACAGCTAATAAGGCTGAGACAAGTGCTTTAAAGAGTCAAATTCCTTTCAGCCTGGAGTAGGAAATTTCCAAAATCAAAATCTCTGTTCCCTTGACTGAATTAACTACCCAACATGTATATAGAGCCCAAATTTTGAAGGCTTTAAATTTAGAGGAAAATGGAGATACAGTCAATCTTAGTGATGACCAACCAGAGCTTATTTTTGGTCCTAAGATTGAAGGTAGATATCAAGAGGGACCTGTTCCTCCCTTTTATGTAAGTTTAAACGTTCATGACAAAATTTTGCACAACGCTATGCATGATTCTGGGGCTTCTCATAATTTAATGCCTAAATCTGTGATGGAGAGCCTTGGTTTAGAAATTACCAGACTTTACAAGGACCTGTACTCCTTCGATTCTAGCAGGGTAAAGTGTTTGGGATTAATCAAAGACCTCTGTGTTAACTTAGCCCAGATTCCAGCTAAATGCTTACTCATGGATATTGTTGTGGCTGATGTGCCCCCAAAGTATGGAATGTTATTATCCAGATCTTGGGGGGCTAAGTTACAGGGGACTATGCAGATGGACATGACCTATGCGACTATCCATGTTTTCAATCAGACTAGAATACTTTACAGGGAGTCTCATATGCAATATACAGTTACAAGTCAAGACAGACCACAAAACTCTCCCCTCTATTCTGTAAATACAGGCCTAGATTCTTTTATTCTGTTCAACAATGAAAAATTAGTTGAACAAGTAACTCTAACAGAATTAATGGCCAATAGAGAAGAGGAGGTAAATGCCACAGAACTATTAAAACAGTTTGCTGAACCTATAAAATCTAGAAAACAAAATGTGGGTCTTGAACTACAAAACGTGTGTCCTTTGTTTTTAAACCTTGACATTCAAGAAAACGTTCCTCTGCTTAACGAAAAATCTGAAGAGTCTAAACAATTTCAATCAGGTGCTATTAATCATGAAGAATCATAGGGCACAGTAGTTAAACAGGACATTCACCAAACAGACGAAATTGAAAACAGTCCTCTATGGAGTATGCATTTTGACGGGTCATGCACTAAGAACAACGCTGGTGCGGGTGTTTCGATTCGCAACACTGTTAACAACCACACTGAATGTATTTCTTGTAAATTAAACTTTCAATGTTCCAACAACATAGCAGAATACGAGTCCCTTCTCTTAGGCTTACATTTGTTGAAAAATTTAGGAGCCAAGAGAATTAAAATTCATGGGGATTCTGAGTTAATCATTAGGCAAGTCAATGGGGAATACAATGCCAATCACCCAAGACTTAGGGCCTATCGAAATGACGTCGTGGACCTTTTAGAAACTTTCGATGAGTCCCAATTAATTTTCGTCCCAAGGAAAGAAAATATTACAGCCCATAATCTAGCCTCTGCCGCTAGAACATGTCTAACGCCATACGAAACTGGAGACTGCACAACTCCGATAAAATTTAGATCGGCCGTTCCCGATAACGAAAAATATTGGTATGTGTTTGAGAATGACAAACAAATAGAAGACTTCATGCAATTCAGAAATGAATTTGAACTTCACAGTTCGGACTCAGACTATGAAACCGACTGCAATGAAGAAAATTTTCTTGATAAAGAAGAATCGTCTCCTGAATGTGCTAATATAAATCTGTTATCCAGCGAACTTAAAAATGAAACAAAAATGAATGTAGAGTTAGAAACAGAGGAGTTAGAAACTCTGCACTCTAAAGATGAAAGTTTGCCTAAAGGTCTGACCCCTTTAGAAGAGTTGTTCGATTTTAACGATGTGGCGAATAAACCAAAATTGGAACCTGTAGAGACTGAAGTGGAAGAGTGCAATATAGGCAGTGAACTTAAACCTATGATGATCAAATTGTCTAAAACTTTACCAGCTCACATTAAACTTAAATATATTGAGCTGTTTAAGGAGTTTTCCGATGTTTTTGCCTAGAGTTATGAAGATCTTAAGTCTTATGACACTGAAATAATACAACACAAAATTCCCCTCAAGATGAACCAAAAACCATTCAAACAGAAGCTGTGCAGAATAAACCCTGTTCAGTTACCACTGGTTCAGAAGGAGATCATGAAAATGTATGATGATGGTATTATTGTCCCTATTAGATATTCTGAATGGGTATCTAATCTGGTGTCCGTTACGAAGAAAACTGGAGAAATCAGGCTTTGTATAGACTTCAAAGACTTAAACAAAGCTTCATTAAAAGACAACTACCCTTTACCAAAGATGCATCACATTCTACAAAGGGCAGTAGGGTCTAAAAGAATTTCTTTACTGGATGGCTATTCAGGGTATAATCAGATTTTAGTCCACCCTACTGATTAATTAAAGACAGCCTTTACTACACCATGGGGCACTTTCATGTATGTGAAAATGCCCTTTGGTATAATGAATGTTGGAGCAACTTTTCAAAGAGCCATGGACATAGCATTCTCGGAGGAAATTGGCTACTTCATCATTATCTATTTAGATGATGTTACTGTGTTTTCAAAAACAGATGAAGAACACTTAGAACATTTGAGAAGAGTTTTCGATAAATGCAGAAAGTTTGGGATATATTTAAACCCTAAGAAGACACTATTCGGTCTCCAAGAAGGTAAACTTCTTGGTCACATAATTTCTGAGGAGGGTATAAAGATAGATCCAAAGAGGATTAAGGCCATATTGCAAATCTCTCATCCTCGAAACATCAAAGAGTTGCAGTCTTTCATTGGAAAGATCAAATTTTTAAGAAGGTTCATCCCCAACTTGTCTGAGCTCCTTAGGAATATCACAAACATGTTGAAGAAGGAGCAGGGGGTAAAGTGGACCTTGGAAGCAAAGAAGTACTTTGAACTGGTAAAACAAGCCTTAACTAAAACATCGGTTCTAATAAGTCCTGATTTTTCCAAAGATTTTTATATCTTTTCTTTTGCATTGGGACATACCATAGTTGTTGTCCTTTTACAGAAAAATCCACAAGGATAAGAGCAGCCTATTGCATTCTTTAGCAAGACATTGAGGGATGCCCCTTTGAAGTATAAAATTATGGAGAAGCAAGCTTTTGCTTTAGTTAAAGCATTGAAAGACTTCAGGGTATACATCCTTCACTCACACATCATTGCCTTTCTCCCAAATTCAGTTGCTAAATACATTCTAACATAGGACCTGGATGGTAAGAGAGGTAAGTGGGTTGCTGTTATCCTTGAATATGATTTAGAGATAAAACCCACTAAGCTCATCAAAGGCCAAGGTCTGGCTAGATTAATGGCTGAATCAAATTTTTAAGTTCTTGATATTAATATGATTAATGCTTTGGATGAACAAGAAGAATTCTCAACTCCTGTTGTTGAAAACAATTTTATGAATTATCCTTGGTATGCTGATATTATCTATGTTTTGTTTCAATTAAATACACCTCCTGGTTTGACAAAAACAAAGGCCAGATTCCTTAAATTGAAAGCTGTAAACTATTGAATTATAGATAAATGTCTTTATTGGAAAAATGCAAGCGGTATATTACTTAAATGTTTGCCTGAGTTTGATGTAGAGAAGGTTAAGCACGAGTTACATGAGGGAGAGTGTGGAGGTCAGTTATACTGGAAGACAACAACCAACAAAATTTTGAGGGCTGGTTTCTATTGGCATACTCTATTCCATGATGTACACAAAATGATCATAGCCTATCATAAGTGTCAACTTTTTGAAGGCAAAAGAAAGCTCATGCCCCTGCCCCTGCATCCAATCACTGTTGAAGCCCCTTTTCAACAGTGGGGACTTGAATTTATAGGATAAATCCATCCCCCATCTTCTGCCTAGCATAGATGGATTCTCACTACCATAGACTACTTCACTAAGTGGATAGAAGCCATACCTTGTAGGCAAGCCAATGATTCAGTTATCATAAAATTTATGGAGACTAACATTCTCTCCAGATTTTGCTGTCCTACCAAGATTATCACTGATAATGAAGCAGCATTTGGATCAAAGAAGATGGTTGAGTTCTGTCATAGATATCAGATAGCATTGGGGCATTCCATAGCCTATTACCCTCAAGGTAATGGACTTGCAGAATCCTCAAACAAAAACTTAGTGAACATAATCAAGAAACTGTTGGAGGACAACAAAAAGTCTTGGCACACAAAGCTGATTCACGTACTTTGGGCTGATAGATTGACTTTGAAGAAATCTATTGGCATGTCACCTTTTCAGCTTGTGTACGGTACAGATGCAATTTTTCCAAACAACCTTGGTGTACCAGTGATGAAGTTCATTCAGGAGTTGCAGGCTGAAGATAATGACATGATCACAAGAATAAATCAGACCATACATCTTCAACAAACCAGAGAGGAAGTGTATAACAAAGCATTACAGAAATTGGACAGCATCAAAAAGCTTTTTGACAGAAGAACAAAGGCCAAAAATTTTAAGATTGGGGACAAAGTTTTAAAGTGGGACTCAAGGAGGGAACACAAGGGCAAGCATGGAAAATTTGACAACCTATGGCTTGGCCCTTACTCTATTCATTCAGCTACTGGTAACAATGCATTCTTCTTGCAGGAATTGAATGGAGCAGATTTGTTTGGGGGTCCTGTCAATGGCAGGATGCTTAAACATTACTTCTCTTGATCCATGTCATGTTTTCAAGCCTTTTTATCTTTTCCATTATAAATATTTCATCCACCATTGCATTCAAAGTTATAAAAATAAAATACAAAAACATTGAAAAAGAGAAAAGAGGGCAGATGGTGAAAACAAGAGAGGTATAGCCCCATACCAAAAAAGAGAAACAAATCTGAAAGTGTGCAAGCTTAAATGCCACTCCTACAGAAACACACTTCTAGTTAGTTAAACTGCCTATTCTTGACTAATTAGTTTTAAATTTCTGCTGATAGGGTAGTGAATTTTATTTTCCAAACTGTTAAATCTTGGCTTATCAGTAGATAGATTAGGATAGAAATTAAAGGTTCAAACATGTTCAAAATCTGAACCTAAATTTCCAAGAAAAAGAATGACTCAAAACTGTTCAATTTTTTGAGTCAAAAGATGATCAAAAAATCTGGTTCTAATCAACTCAAAATCTGAACCGGAAAGAAAAAAAGAAACAACTCAAACAAAGTTAAAACAGAGCTGAAATGAAGAAAAGCAAGTGATTCTAACAAGCTTAAAACTTGAGTCACAAATAAGAAGAAGGATGCTTTAAAATTTTAGATTTCAAGCCTTCAAAGTTTTGTTTCAACTTTATGCAAATTTTTGTCCATGTGCAACTGTCTTTATGCCTTGGATCCACCGCAAACTAGACTATCTAATCCTAGTTTGACTGTTTTAAAATTTCTGTTGTAGAATTTAGAGAATGAAAATCTGTTGGATAGTTTAATCCCAACAGATAGTAGGATAGGTAGAGAAACATATGAACTCAACTGTTTAATCTGAGTTCAGGGAGAAGTAAGGAGTAGAAATAGATTAGATTTCCTGCTTTCAAAAGAATAAAATGCTGTAAAGAGGTTGCCAATGCAAGTGCACTCTACTGAAGAAAAAATGTTAGATCAATAGGATTGGGTAGGTAGAAAGTTTGTATTGATGAAAGACCATTGTTCTCATATCTGCTAATATGTTTTCAAAGAGGATCATCCCACCAAAGGAAGGGCAGCCTAATGGATCAGGCACAGGCCAACCTCCCAGAGAACAATAGATGAGGCAAATGATCAACATCCCAGAGAATGCAAGTCTGACGTTCTTGATGCCTTCAATAAGGCACCATCCCCAAGTGGAGCCACTGTTAGCCACCTATAATATTTTGTTATACCAAAAGGTGGCTAAGACTTTTGAAGCCTCCAAGGAACAAATTTTATCACTAAAAATTGTTGGCTCTTGAAGACTCCTTGAAGGCCTCATGCCTCTGTCCAAAATCCTCATTACTGTTCCCATTGTTATGCTCTGAAATTCTGCTAATTTCATAAGAACAAACTGCTGAAAAACCCTCATTCTCCCTTTTTTTCCACTCAAAACTAGCCTTCATCTGCTCCCCTTTTTCTCCATAGAATCCCTTTTTTTTTCATGATTTCTTTTCTTCCCCTCATGAAAAAAACTTTTATAAGGTTAAGAACTCACTTTTTAACCTTACCGAAACCCCCAAATCCATTGAAAAATCCTTGAAAAATTCATAAAAAACAAATTTTTATTACTATAGACCTAAGCCCCTTTGGGCTAAGACCTAACCACTTCCCCCCACATGCTCATGTATTAAAACCAAGCGCTTAATGCCTTGGGGGCCTATTGCATAATCGCAAATCGAAAAATTTCATGTTCTATTGTGAATACTCTGATTACTCATCGCAAATATTTGTGATGCGACCAATCATATCGAAAACCCGCCCGATCGCAAATCGCAAATCACATGTTTTATGTGTAGTGCTCCGATCGTCCATCGCAAATATTTGCGATGCGATTGATCGCGTCGCAAGTCCTAGCACCATCGCGCCGATCCGCCCGATCGCATAATCGCAAATTCTGTTCTCCCGATGCATCTACCCTGCTCCCCTCCAATATTGCGATTGCAATTAACCCCTTGGGCCCACCATACGGTCTTTCCGCCCATTCCTTATAAAACCCCTTTTTTCCTTTGTAAAATTCGAAAATTCATTTTTTTTATTTTTACAAAGGATTTTCCCCAATCACATCGCAAATTTTGTATTAATCACTTCGCCTTTCCCCTTTTCCGATTTGCGATTGCGATTCGTACCGCCGGATCCCACATCCAACGGCCCCACTTCCTCCACACGCCTTCCGATGTAGTTGACCTACTATGCGGGATTTTATAACATTTTGTTTGTATTTTGCAGGGTTTTATGATCTTTTCGCTATGTTTGAAGAAAATTAAAAAAGAGGGTGACGACCCTCTTGCTTCTGATTTATCACAGGAAATCACTTGCAGGGTGTAAATTTCACATCTCATCAATGATCCATGAGGCATTGATGTCATATCATCCTTGCGTAACCCTGTACTCCAGCGGAACACCATGAATCGGGCACCATTAAAGAGTATCAGTGTCGAAGACCCCAATGTACCAGAACAAAGGATTGAAGACAGATCTACGGGGATTATGGCTAAAAATGTTTATCAAAAGCCTAAATCCCCGGGTAAAACACAATTTAAGGAAAACCTAAAGTGTTTTATCAACGGGAAACCCTCCGCCGCTTCAAATGAGGCGAATTGACTCCTCAGCTACCAAAAGAGCCACCTGTTGCCTCAAACCTTTCAAAAAGAGGCTGAAGTTATTGAAGAAAATTAGATATTCGCCTTGAGCGTAGTCAGGGAGTTAATTCTGCAAGGAAATCAATGCAGAAAATATCTGCGGAGTTACTCCACACAGCACACAGAGCCTCAAAGTCAAATAAATCTCCCGCCGTGCTTAATTCATAAATGTAAAACAGTTAATACAGTGTTCCACCTGTAAACTTCTTCATCGTGCCCCTCAAAGGACCGAGAAGACTTGAGTCTGTATTAATTGTCTTGGGAGATCTTTTATCAGATCTCACCTCCTCATTCTTCTATAAATACCTCAGTAGAAGATGAGAAACTGTTGGTTGTAGAACTTTGAAATACATTTTGAGCCTGAAACTTCTGATTGTAAATAGTATTCGCTAGCCCTTGGAGCTCTGTTTGTAATAGAGTATTTAAGCTGAATAGTGAAGATGATTGCTGAACTGAAACATTGGATTTGAAGACTGTAACTGGTTTGACATCAATAACAAGCTGTTTCTTGGGATCCTGGTCTATATCACTGGTGAAGTGCTCCTTTCTTTGTCATGGTTTTCCTTCTATGTATTTCATTTTGTTCACTATTCCCTAATAAAGAACAACAATTATAGAGTTAGGACCTACTGTATATCAGTAACCTTCTCTGACTGAGAATCTTTATCTTAATGTTTTCCTCCAATTCGTTTATTTAAGAATGATTTGATACAGTTAAGTAGTTAGGAATGTTGGAGTTCCCTCGTCCTTCTGTTTGCCTTAAACATTGTTCTTGAATGTTATTTTCCTTATTATGCTTATTAAAGATGACTATGGAAGATATGGTGTACCCTGGTCCTATTTTTTCTCCAAAAGCAGATTCTGAAAGTTTCCCTTGGTATTAACTGAAAGCAGATTGGGTTTAAAAGTACTTTATCTGATCTTAAGTTTATACTTTGTTTCTCTTATGTGTTTTCATACTTTCTGAAGTTAATTAAGTGGATTACTGGATTGTTTGTCAATTAAGCTGCTTTAATACGAACTTGTCCAAGAAGTCAATGGTTAGCCCTGTACTTGGTTGGTTTTAAACAGTTACTTAAGAGGCTTTTCTTGTTTGGACTGACTATAAATCCTCCGTGAAATTATTATCAGTTTCCACCCCTCCAACACTTTATTGTTTCCATTCCATCATTTTAATCTCAATAATTGTGGTATAGATGACTTGCCCCTTGGATCACTCTTGATGTTGTTGTTCAATTAAAGCCCAGATATGACTCCATAGCCCAATGGACTAAAAACCAACGTTATATCTATCTTTTGACCAAAGCTTTCTATTTGACTTGCAACTTCTCACTTTCGAAGCTCTTTGCATTCAGAACTTTCCCCTCAAGTAACTTTCATGCTCAACCATCCAAAAAACAAACAAAATCCTTGGCCTTCATAAGTAGCCTAATATCATAACCCCAAACTTCAAAGACAAATCCATATTTGTACATGTTGGAGAGATCCCTCTCCGGATTCAGGAGGGCTAGATCCTAGGATCCCAAAGTTGGTTGAAACGATGTTGTTTATGTAATTGGACTCTGCTAATCTTGCTAATAAATTACAGATTCCTAACAGGTTATGACTTTTTCAGAGAATGCTGATAGGTTTAGCTGCCAAATGGTACATTGAACTACCATGTGGCTCATTCAACAATTTCAACACATTAGCAACAAATTTCTTAACCCATTTTTAGTTGCCAGTCAGGTACGACAATGGCATAGAACTATTGAATTCATTAAAACAATCTACGTCTACGTACATCTTAGATCACATACATGAATGGAGACGTAGAAGACGTTTAGTGAAAGTCTTTATTCTGGAGTAGATCTTGGCAGAATGGTTCATCAAATAATTACTTCCAAAGATCACTGAATATGTGGCTAAGGGAGGGGTTTTTACAGAAGAACAGGTCATTGCTCAAGCTCAGTACCTAGACCTTGTATATACACAGTCAGGTACTTTGTACGAAACAATTCCTTATTTACCACGTCCTGGTTAGATAATTGCAAATCCTTCTGGGTCTCATGCCGCTGATGGTGTAATTGGTTCAGTTAGTTCTAATAAGAGTAAGAAGAAGTCTTCAAATATTACTTCTCCTATTATAAATTTACCAGATTCACCAAAAGGAGGTTCTTCCCTTGAAACTTCTGCCGACATTCACATTGTAGATTCATCTACATCCAAATCTAAAACTAGTAATAAGAAGAAAGGTAAGAATAAGAAAAACAAACAATGTCTCTGTTAGAAAATTATATATTACGGAGCAATGCAACACATAAAATATGTGGAAAATATAAGCACACAAAACACATAAAACCAGAGAGACACAGATATACGTGGTTCACCCAGTTTGGGCTACGTCCACCCCGAACAGCCAGTCCTTCCTTTCTATTATCCAGCAAAATGAAGAGACACAACCTACAATAGATCTGCTGTAATATCTTCTGTTCTCTCTCACAGTCTCCCTCTCTTTTTCTCGCTTCGAGAATACACAGTCGCAATACAATACCCTCATAAAAGCAAGGGGTTGCCTTCTAGGGAAAAAAACCCTAAACTAAACATAACTTCTACAGTCAGATCATTTTCCTAATGAACGACCCATATTGACTAGAAATTACTATACTTTTACAAGGCAATTTTACATCTGTTTTTTTAGCTTCGGCGGCGCTGCCCCTGAAACCCCCCACCAGGGGGGGGCTCCATAAAGTCGCTGCTGCCCCCCTTGGACCCCCCACGGCAGCGATTAATTTATGGGCGACGTTTCCACCCCATTTAAGATACAGGGGTCCAATGCTATGATACAAAGTAAACAAGATAATCAGGCTCCACACCCAATAATCTCCCACTTGGAGACTAATTGTAGCAACTCCACCGCTACTTCATTTGCTAGACAATGACTCATCTTTGGACCTGGCTATTTCTCATCTTCATCGTCATCCTTGAAGACCAATTGAAACTGAGCACATTCTTAGTTTCTACCTGGTTACAACTTTTGTTTGCATATCTGCAGGCTTCTGGCTAGTGTGTATCTTTTCCAGCTTCAACTCTCCATCTTCCAATACTGACCGTATGAAATGGTACTTGAGATGTATGTGTTTAGTCTTGGAATGAAATGCTGAGTTCTTTGCAAGATGAATGGAACTTTGGCTATCACTGTATAGCATGCCCATATCATGCTTCTTACCCAATTCATCCATAAACCTTTGTAACCAAATCATTTTTTTACTAGCCTCTGTAGCAGCAACATACTCTGCTTCTGTTTTTGAAAGTGCAACAACACTTTGGATTTTTGAAACCCATCTGACAGTTGTTCCACCTACAGTAAATACATATCCTATAGTGCTCCTCTTGTTATCTCTGTCACCTGCCATAGCAGCATCAACATATCCCTGTAGAGCAATGTTTGAACCACCAAAGAATAATGCTTGATTTGTGGTACCTCTCAAATATCTGAGAATTCATTTTACTGCCATCCAATGTTATTTTCCTGGATTATTCATGTACCTACTTACAACTCCTATTGCATGTGCAATATCAGGCCTTGTGCAGACCATTGCGTACATTAAGCTTCCAAATCCTGATGCATATGGCACTTTAGACATATAATCCATCTCTTCTTGGGTCTTTGGGCACATCTCCTTACTAAGTTTGAAATGGCTAGCAAAAGGTGTACTAACTGGTTTTGCATTGTGCATATTAAATCTTTTCAACACCTTTTGTATGTACTCATTCTGAGACAGTGTTAATTTTCGATTTTTCCTATCTTTGGTTATTCTCATACCAAGGATCTATTTTGCAGCTCCCAAATCCTTCATTTCAAATGAATTTGCCAATTTTTGTTTGAGCACATTTATTTCCTGCATGTTAGACCCTGCAACAAGCATGTCATCTACATACAATAACAGTATAATATAGCTTCCATCATTTTTCTTTTTCAGATAAACACAATGATCAGAGTGACATCTATTATAACCTTGTTCAGACATAAACTTGTCAAATTTTAGATACCACTGCCTTGGAGCCTGTTTTAAGCCATACAAGCTCTTCTTTAACCTGCACACCAATTTTTCTTTCCCTTTGACCTAATGTCCTTCTGGTTGCTGCATGTATATCTCTTCCTCTAAATCTCCATGGAGAAATGTTGTCTTTACATCTAACTATTCAAGATGTAAATATTCCACTGCTACAAGACTTAAGATAGTTCTAATTGAAGTCATATTAACAACAGGAGAAAATATTTCATCAAAATCAATACCTTTCTTCTATGCAAACCCCTTCACCACAAGTCTAGCTTTGTACCTCTGTTTTCCTCCATCTTCTTCCTTCAGCCTGTAAACCCATTTATTCTGCAATGCAGTTTTACCTGCAGGAAACCTGACTAAGTCCCAAGTCTGGTTATGCATTAAGGAGTCCATCTCTTCTTCCATGGCTAGCTCCCACTTCTTCCCGCTTTCAACCTGCATTGCTTCTTCATAACATTCAGGTTCACCAGAATCAGTCAACAATAAATAATATAATGAAGGAGAGTATCGTTCAGGGGGTCTACTTATCCTGGTAGATCTTCTAACACCACTTTCAGGTGTTTGAGGTGCTTGTTTCTATTGTGGTGGTTGTTGCTGCTGTGGTTGTTGATTATTATTATTTTCAAGCACCTTTACTTTTTCAGTTATGTCATCAAGAACCGTGCATTACTTGCTTTGTTTTTCCTATTTCTTTTCCTGCAACTGATTTTTATACAAGACCTTTTCATTGAATATTACATCTCTACTCCTAATGATTTTGTGATTTTCATAATCATATAAGAGATAACCAAAATCATTAACACCATATCCAATAAAGGTACATTTCTTTGATTTTTCCTCAAGCTTGGTTCTGTTTTCTTTATTAATATGGACAAAGGCCACACAACCAAAAGGATTTAAAAAAGAGTAGTTTACCTTTTTACCTATCGATGCTTCCTCTGGAATACCACCATCCAAGGAACTTGAAGGCCCTCTGTTTATTAGATAAACAACAGTATCTACAACATCTGCCCAAAATTGTAAAGGCAATCCTGCATGCAATCTCATGCACCTTGCACGCTCCATGATTGTTCTGTTCATCCTTTCTGACACACCATTTTCTTGTGGTGTTCTTGGAATTGTCTTCTCTCTATGAATTCCATGCTCTGAACAGTACCTATCAAACTCTTTACTGCAATATTCACCTCCATTTTCTGATCTGAGACACTTCAACTTCTTTCCTGTCTCAATCTCAACCAAAGCTTTCCATTTCTTGAAAATATCAAATACATCAGATTTATTCTGAATACAATAAATCCATGTTTTTCTAGTTGCATCATCAATAAAAGTAACATAATAATGAGAGCCACCAAGAGATGATACCTGAGCAGGTGCCCATACATCTGTATGCACAAGCTCTAAATTTTCACTCTTCTTTTCTTTACCAACTTTGAGAAATTTGACTCTCTTCTGTTTTCCATAAATGCAGTCCTCACAGAAATCCAAATCAACATTCTTCAAACCCGGCAGCAAATTCCTTGAGTGAAGAATCTTCATACCCTTCTCACTCATGTGTCCCAGCCTACGATGCCATAATGCTGCATCTGCTCCTTTGGAAGTTAAATCATTAGCAGAGTTAGAAATACCATTGCATAAATACAATGTACCAACCTTTTCGCCTTTTTCTATTACCAGGGCTCCTTTGGTGACCTTCCAAGTTTTATCCGTGAAAGTTGTCACACAACCTTCACTGCCTAACTGCCCTGTTGAAATCAGATTTTTCTTCAGATCTGGAACATGCCTTACCTCCTTTAGTAGCCATTGGTTTCCATTCTGTTGTTTTACAAGAACTTTACCCATTCAAACAATTTTACAGGGTTTATCATCACCCAAACGAACTTGTCCAAAATCTCCTTGAACATAGTCATGAAAATATTTCTTATCAGGTGTGGCATGGAATGAAGCCCCCGAATCTACAACCCAAGAATCAGTAACATTTTCGAAAGAAAGAATCAAAGCATCTTGTAACACATCACCTGTCACATTTGCTTCATGATTGTTTTCTTGCTGTGTGTCTCCCTCTTTTCCCTTCCGAGATCTACAGTCTTTCTTTAGGTGTCCTTTCTTTCCGCAATTCCAGCACACTATCCCCGATCTGGACTTGGATCTACCTTTCCTTGATTTACTGCAATATCCCGAGCTCTTTCCTCTTTCCATTCTTCTTCCCCTAGACTCTGCACTCAAAGCATTACTCGATGTCTCACCGGAGCTTTTCCGTCGCATTTCCTCGCTAAGGATAGCACCGACAACATCATCAAAATTTAAAGTACTAGATCTAGAGACAGAGTTACTAATGGCCATTACTAAACCATTCCAACTCTCTGGAAATGAGCACAAGAATAACAGAGCTCTAACTTCATCATCAAATTTTACCCCTACAAAACTTGACTCACCAGTAACTGTATTAAAATCATTTAAATGGTCTGCAACAGATCCACCTTCCAACATCTTCATATTAAATAAATGTTTCATGAGAAATACCTTGTTTGAGGTTGAGATTTTTTCATATAGTTTCGCCAACGTCTGCATCAAACCCTCTGTTGTTGTTTCCTTCGAAATATTGAAGGCGACCGATGCCGTAAGGCACAATTGTATTGTTCCGAGTGCCTTTCTATCGAGAATGTTCCATTCTATGTCTGTCATGGCCACCAGCTTCTTTGTTTTTCCTCTCAATGGTAGGTACAAATATTTCTGATACAGATAATCTTCCATCTGCATCTTCCACAGCGGGAATTTTTGGCCGTTAAATTTCTCGACCCTAAACTTACCATCTTCTGCCATTGCTCCCACTCGAACCAGGAACCCGTCTTTCCTGCGATTTTATCAGCCAAATATACCTTTGGCTCTGATACCAGTTGTTAGAAAATTATATATTACAAAGCAATGCAACACATAAAATATGCAGAAAATACAAGCACACAAAACACATAAAACCAGAGAGACACAGATATACATGGTTCACCCAGTTTCGGCTACGTCCACCCCGAACAGCCAGTCCTTCCTTTCTATTATCCAGCAAAATGAAGAGACACAACCTACAACAGATCTGTTGTAATATATTTTTTTCTCTCTCACAGTCTCCCTCTCAGTTTCTCTCTCCGAGAATACACATACAATACACAGCCGCAATACAATACCCTCATAAAAGCAAGGGGTTGCCTTCTAGGGAAAAAAAACCTAAACTAAACATAACTTCTACCATCAGATCATTTGCCTAATGAACGACCCAGATTGACCAGAAATTACTATACTTTTACAAGGCAATTTTACATCTGTTTTTTTAGCTTCGGGGGCGCTGCCCCCGAAACCCCCCGCCAGGGGGGGGGCTCCATAAAGTCGCTGCCGCCCCCCTTGGACCCCCCATGGCAGTGATTAATTTATGGGTGGAGTTGCTACCCCATTTAAGGTACAGGGGTCCAATGCTGTGATACAAAATAAACAAGATAATCAGGCTCCACACCCAAAAGTCTCCAAAAGATAAAAATGAAAAGAATGAACCAACTGACCATAAGCAAAAACCTCGTTATCCTTGTCTTATCTGTGATGAGGATCACTTTACTAAAGAGTGCCCTTATAGGTCTGATGTCTCTAAATTCGTCAAAGGTTCACCCAAACCCTCTGTCTTGAAGGATCCTTTTCCTACTCAAGATAGAAAAATGATCGGATCTTCTTCGAATACATCAACAGATATTTTGATGATGTCTCAAGTAATGGTTGCGATGCAATCACAAGACTATGGAAGTAAAAATCCTATAACTGGTAAAGAGATAGAAAATTCTAATTCACCACCAGCTACATCTCCTTTGGTTTATGATCCCCTTCATATCGAGAAACCTAATCCTGATCTAGTAATTAAACCTCCTGCTAAAGGTGTACTTCGGAAATCAACTTTCAATCCACATGCGAGAGCTGCTGAGAACTACAACATTGTTGAAGACTTGGCTATTTCCCCTTCAGCAATGTCAGCCTTATAAGTGCTACAATCATGTTCAACATAGAGGAAATTACTTTTATCAGCTATTGGAGCTAAAGATCTTCAGGATTCGAACCTTATGGTCTTCGATTTAGAAAATTTTACACCAAGACTCCCTCATCAGATGGCTTTTCAGATTCCAGTATTAGTCAAAAATAGGCGTTGCTTTCGTACTGTAATTGATGAGGGGGAATCCATGTGCATAATGTTGTTAAACTGTTGGAAATCACTTGGTTCTCTGAAAATCCTCAATGATTTTGATGGAAGAGGATTCCATCCGCACTGAATTTTACAGGATCTACCTATAGAGGTCGAAGGCAAAACTGTTAATCTAGATGTGGAAGTCATTGATGCCCCTCTGAATTACAACCTTATTTTGGGTCGAAGTTGGTATTATGCTATGATTTCTGTTGTTTCATCTGTCTTTTGGTTAATCATGTTTCCTCATAAAGGAAAGATTGTGAAAATCGATCATCTGTCATATTATTCATCCAACCCAGGTTCTACAGATAGTATCCGACATATTGGAAAATCGACTATCCCTTATGAAGATGTTGGGGTATGTTTAGTAAAAGACTCTGCTTTGATGGGAACTTTTTCTATGCCTCCACCTAATTTACCGCGTACTATTACTAATATCAATATGATTTCATCAAGCACTATTCCATTCGATGACCCTTGGATAGTGCCTTCAGAGTCAAAAATGGATTCTTTAAATGACAAGATGCCTTTGAGTCCTTTTAAGATAGCATATCAAGCAGTATAGTAATTTTCCAATACACTTTCAACTGATTTTGATCCAATGAATGTGATCACCGAAGAATGTTCTTCACTATCAAGCTCAGACTTTACATCAATTTCCGATCCTTTTCAACAAGTGTTCCATACTGATGAAAGTATTTGAGAATTTTTGTCTATGGATGAATTACCATGGGATGATCTACATCATAGATCTTCATTTTTACCTGACCTTGATAGGTTTGAAAATGATTTTTCATCAATTTTTACAATTCATTATGTCGAGGAACCATAGAATCCCATATCGATTACAAATTTGGATTCTAAGATTAATTTGGGAAACATTTCTACAACGGTTCCTATCGATATATCAGTTAAATATGGAATTGTTGAAAACATTCATATAGATTCTTCATGTACAATGGATGAAATTAGTTCATATAAAGCCTTATTTCAAGAATTCCATGAAATATTTTCCTGGTCCTGTGAAGAGATGCTAGGAATTTATCCAAGCATTGTCATTCATGAAATAAAGACATACCTGGATGCCAAACCTATTAGACAAAGATTACGTCCGATACATCCATGAAAAGTTGCTGCTATTAAAGCTGAAATTGAAAATCTACTAAGAGCGAGTTTTATTTATCCAATCCCTTTAACAGATTGATTATCTAATATAGTTCTTGTTACCAAGAAACAAGGAAATATAAGAGTATGTGTCGATTATAGGGATATTAACAAAGCTTGTCCAAAGGAAAATTATCCTACCCCCTAGATCGACCAAATCATTGATGATTATGCCGGAAATGAAATGTTTTCATTTATGGATGGATTTTTTGGATATAATAAAATAAACATACTCCCTACTGATCAACCAAAAACAACATTTATCTGTCCTTGGGGAACATTTGCTTATTGCAAACTACCTTTTGGGTTAAAAAATTTTGGTGCAACTTTTCAAAGGGAAATGTCTTACACTTTTCATGACATCAAACATATTTTGTAGCCTTATCTCGATGATTTACCTGCTCACTCATTGCACAGGGAAGATCACCCTACTCATTTATGAGCAATTTTTATGAGATTTAAGCATTACAAGATTCGTTTGAATCCACATAAATGTGTTTTTTGTGTGAAATCTGGATGATTACTGGGATTCTTTGTTTCAAAGGTTGGCATTCGTGTCAACCCCTCAAAGGTTGAGGCCATCATAAATTTACCTCCTGCTTCCACACTCCGCCAACTCCAAAGTTTACAAGGGAAAGCGAAATTTATCTGTAGATTTATCCCGAACTATGCTGAGTTAACAAAAGGTTTTATGCGGTTGTTGAAATTCAGAATGTTCCTTTTATTTGGGTGAGATTGTTGATCAATATTTTTATGCTCTAAAACATGTGTTAACCCATGCACCATTATTTCATCCACCCAATTACAACCAGGACTACTTTTTATGCCTAGGAGCCTCTGATTCCAACATTGGAATGGTTTTAGTTCAGGAGGATTAATTTCACAATGAACATGTGATTTACTATCTAACTTGAAATCTAAATCCGACCGAAATTAAATATTCACATGTGGAGAAATTGGCCCTGGAAGGAGTTTAAGTTGTCCAAAGATTTTGTCATTACATCTTGTTATGTAAGACAAGGGTGATATCTAATTGCAACCCAACGGATGTACATTTTGAGAAAACAATTACTTAGGGGAAAATACTCTAAATGGATTGTTATCCTACAAGAGTTGATTTGGAATTTGAAAAGTCTAAATCAAATAAATCACTGGTGTTCGCAGAACTTATGTGTGATTTCCCCAATACTGAGACGGAAACTGTGGTAGAGCATCCCATTGTAGATGAATCTATGTTTCTTATCAGTACGTTAGATCCATGGTATGGGGATATCATCATTTATCTTCAAAACCAAACTTTTCGGCCTGAATTTTCACGATCAAATCGACTGAAAATCCGTTACCAATATCAGTAATACAATATTGTTGGGGACACACTTTATCGTCGAGGTGCGGATTCTGTTTTTAGACGTTGTATAACTCACAAAAAGTCTGAAAGGGCTTTGAATGATTTCCACTCTAGAGCATGTGGTGCTGATATGTCTAGGCATGCCACAGCCCAAAAGATATTGCGTGCTAGCTATTTTTGGCCGTCATTATTCAAAAATTGTATTATTGCGGTCCGGAAATGCCACAACTGCCAAATTGTTTATCGAAAGATGCATGAACCTCCAACTCCTCTTCACCCCATAATTGTTGTTGGTCCTTTTGCGAAATGGGGCATTGATTTCATTACATGTAACCCTCACTCGGCCGGGGGGCATGGGTATATTATTATCGTTGTATATTACTTTACCAAATGGGCCAAGGTGATGTCTACATTTGCGGCGGATGGAAAAACTGCAGCTACATTCATATTCAATCATGTGATTGTTCGTTTCGGCATACCCTTGTTGGGAAAAATACTGAGAGGGGGGGTGAATCAGTATTTAGAGCTTATAAAATAAATTCAACTTTTTCTTTGAGAATATTTCCATACACGGTTTTTATGAACGGAACTAGCATATGCACACGGAAATGCAGAAGGAAACTAGCGTATACTGATTTAACTTTCCAGATTTAGAGAAAATTCTCAGAAGCAGTCTTATAAACAGATTTATGTATCAGGTTATGAACAGTAATCAAAAGAGTAAAGCATCACGCACATGAACACCAATATTTAAGGTGGAAACCCAATTCGGGAGAAAACCACCGCTACTGTCGTGTCTGTTTTCAATCTTTATTATATAGAATTTTTTTTACAACATAGTACTGATGCAAACTCATACCAGTACGTAGGCTTCTACCTGCAGAAGGCTGCAACCTTCTCTCATTTTCCAGCTGCAACTGGAAGGGAGCTCCAACCCCCTGATCTTGTTTACCAGCCTCTCCTGGAAGGGAGCTTCGACCCCCTGAAATCAATCACCAGCTTTTATTGACAGAAAGCTTCTTCTTTCATACTGAAGGCTTCAACCCCCAGATCTATTGCTGACCACGTTTCATCAATTTTCATACTAGATCAAACAGCTTCAACACAACCCTTCACTTAACATCAACAAACATACTTTGCCCAATACTTCAAGCAGAACAGTGAGATCACTGTAACAAGAATATCAGAAATAACCCAGACTTCAGAATAGATAAGCAGATACAAACTCAACCCTGAAAATTCATTAATTAAAATAGCATACGCTACTTTGCTTCACTAAAGCCACGTACATACGTGCTTTCCTACACACCAACCCGCGCATACTTATGTGTATTTTATTCTTCAGAAACCCTAACTGCCATACGCACTTTTCATGAAGCGAACCCGTGTATATACGCTCTTTTCATGAAGAGAAATAGCGTATAGATCTGTAAGAATATATATTTTGCAAAGCAGGCCAGATCTATAACACTTACCCAGATTTATTCATGTTCTTCAGCAGACTTGCGCCAGTTCTTCATCATTTCTTCCGTTGATCCAACTAGAGATTCATCATCTTTAGATATAGAGATCTTGAACCCTCAATATATCCATGGGTGCATCATAGCTTCAGATTTATCAATTAAGAACAACTTTCATCCATGCAGATATTCCTTAGAGAGATTTATTCATCAACAACCCTTACATATGCACACCTTGCACTATGATCTTCTTCTCCTTAAATAGATTTAGCTTTTATCAATACCATGAGCAAAAACCACACACCTTCCGATGGTGTTCTTGGACAGGATCAAATAGATAATCCAACGCTCAATACAGTGGGCCAATACCATGGTAATGCCCTTAGGTATCATAGTTTTTAGAGTGCAAAAGGCGTACGCGACTTGGAGCATTCGTATCCACGTGTATACATGATTTCTCTTCAAAATAGATGTGTATATACTAGTCCTGAATGTATACGTGGGTTTCCTTCACAAAAGTAGTGTATACATTGAATCCATACGCAGGTTTCCTTCATAAAAGTAGCGTATACATTGTGACATATTATATTTATCATTTCTCTGGCACTTACTGAAATTCCTTTTTCTTCTACTTCTGAACTGATCTGTAGATACATAATTTTTACATCTTTAACAAATAGGTTGCTATCAAAACGCAACTCATCAAGTAGGTTTCCATCAAGGACAACTTCATCAAGTAGGTTGCCATCAAGGACAACACATTGCATCATATTGTCAACAATATCCCCCTTTGGACTTGATGGAAACCATGATGGTGTTTGATAACCACTATTCACCACTATTCAAACACCATGATACTCTCCCCCTTTGACATCAAGGGCAAAGGGCAGATCAAAACCAAAACAAAGTTTTTCTTCTCTTGTAGAAAGAAGAGCTCTGTAGATCTGATGAGCACTGAAGTTACCATGCTCCCCCTAAGTTCACGCTGAATCTTCAAACATATTTTTCAATGAAGTACATGACTCTATGACCTTTCCTATCACCAAGGACTCATACTTACATCAATGATCCAACCAAGTGGATTTACATATGTGACTCAAGTACCCAACCAAGTGGGTTTACACATTTTGACTCAACTACCCAACCAAGTGGGTTTAAAAATTTGAAGAAGTCCTTACATGACTGAGTATAACAATTTACATCGTAGGTCTCAACATAACCTTTTCATCAAATTATAGAAATGACTTATACAATCAAGACCAAAGAATCTCAAACATGAGATCAGATCACAACATATAAAGAGAATGCCAACAATGCATCCTTTCCACATGACCAATGCTCCCCCTTAGCCAATACATCCAAAAAACACCGCAGCTGTGCTGAAGAATGCTAACCCAGAAAGAATTCTGTCAGCAAACACCCATACACGGTTTTCTGTGTATAAAATCATGTATATACGCGACTGTCCTTTATGAAATCCGCGTATCCAATTTAATCTTTTGAATTTAAGCAGATATGATCCTTTGCATGGCAGAGACTAATCCAAGCTTCTGTCTGAGATATTCGAACGCTTCCCTGGGTAAAGGTTTGGTAAATATATCAACAACTTGTTCTTTGGAGGGAACCTACTCCAACTTCACCTTTCGTTCAAGCACTTGTTCACGTAAGAAATGATACTTGATGGGAATGTGCTTGGTCTTGGAATGCATAATAGGATTTTTTGAGATACTGATGGCACTTGTATTATCACACATAATGGAGATAGGAGGTGAACATTTGATTTGAATGTATTGTAAGGTTTGCATCATCCAAAGAAGTTGAGTGGAACATGATGCGGCAGCCACATATTCTTCTTCTGCTGTAGATAAGGCAATAGAGCTTTGCTTCTTGTTGAACCAAGATACTAACCAAGGCCCCATATAGAATGCACCACCACTAGTGCTTTTTCGATCATCAACATTTCCAGCCCAGTATGCATCAGTGTAAGCATGAAGAGTAAAATCAGCATTCTTTGGATACCATAGTCCAAAGTCTTGAGTTCCTTGTAGATATTTGAATATTATTTTGACAGCCTAAAGGTGAGACTCTTTTTGATTAGCTTGGAATCTTCCAACAATCCCAACTGCATGCATAATGTTTGGTCTAGTCCTAGTGAGATAAAGTAGACTTCCTATCATAGATCTGTATCCTAGTTGATTCACCACGAGAGAATCATCATGAGAACTGAGATTTCATCCGGTTATCATTGGTGTACTTACAGGTTTGCACTCTTCCATTCCATACTTCTTCAGAATTTGTTTAAGATATTTTGTTTGTGATAAGAATATGCCATATGTTGCTTGTTGCACTTGCAAGCCAAGAAAGAATGTTAGTTCCCCAAGTAAAGACATTTCAAATTCTTGCTGCATAACAGAAGAAAATTTCTAACTCATAGATTCTTCATTACTTCCAAAAATGATATCATCAACATATACAACCACAATTAATAGTCTATCATTTTTAGTTTTTGTGTATAAGTTTCTATCAGCAGACCCTTTTGAAAATCCTTGTTGATGAAGATATTTGTCAAGATGATAATACCATGCCCTTGGAGCTTGTTTGAGACCATATAGAGCCTTTTTAAGTCTACAAACAAGTTTTTCATCATTTTCCAAAATGAATCCTTCTGGTTGTTCTACATAAACTTCTTCTTCTAGATCACCATTGAGAAAAGCAGATTTAACATCCATTTGATAAACTTTGATTTGTTGGAAGCTTGAAAAAGCAAGAAAAATTCTTATGGCTTCAAGTCTAGCTACAGGAGCGAAAGTTTCTTCAAAGTCTATACCTTCTTGTTGAGCATACCCCTTGCAAACAAGTCTAGCTTTATTTCTTATAACATCCCCATTCTCATTTAACTTGTTTTTGAATATCCATTTAGTTCCAATGACATTTTTGTCATGAGGTCTCGGTACTAATTCCCAAGTGTGATTCTTTTCAATTTGATCAAGCTCTTCATTCATGGCTTGAATCCAACATTCATCTTTGCTAGCTTGATTGACATTTTGTGGTTCAATAGTGGATAGAAATGCTAGATAGCTAGAAGATCCCACAAGAGTCCTTCTTGTTTGTACACCTAATCCCTTTTCTCCCAAAATTTGAGATTCTAGATGATTCTTTTGAACATATCTGGATGGAGCTTTTTCGGATAAATCATCTCCGGGTTCTTCATTGGGTTCACTGTCTATATCATTTCTATTTGATGTAGAAGGATATATGTCGTCATCGTCTTCATCTGTTGTTTGTTTTTCTTCTTTTGGAGCTGCAGGAGACTCATCAATAACAACATCAATACATTCAACAATCTTCCGAAGTCTTTTATTGTAACATTTATATGCTCTACTCCTAGAGGAGTAACCAAGAAGTATTTCTTCATCTGCTCTGGGTTTAAACTTTCCAAGTTTTTCATCATTATTTTTGATAAAACATTTGCTTCCAAAAACTCTAAAATGCTTCATAGTGGGAGGATTACCATACCAGAGTTCATATGGAGTTTTATCACTATTTACACGAACATGTGCCTTGTTAAGAATATTTACCGCTGTATGTGCCGCTTCTCCCCAAAATGTGTCAGGTGTTTCAGAATCATCAAGCATAGCTCTAGCCATTTGTTGAACTATTCTATTCATTCTTTCTGCTACGCCATTTTGTTGTGGAGTGCCAGCTACAGAAAACTGTCTTTTTATGCCATGTTGTTCACAAAATTCAAGGAATTCATCTGATGTATATTCTCCTCCTCGATCAAATCTAAGACACTTGATTTTTAGATCTAATTCATTTTCAACCAGTTCTTTGAAGATCTGAAATTTCTCAAATGCTTCATCTTTGTGTTTAATCAACCCAATCCAACACATTCTAGAGAAATCATCAATAAATAAGATATAGTATTGTTCACCACGTGGTGACTTTTTCCTCACAGGTCCACATATGTCAGTATGAATGAGTTCAAGAGGTTTACTTGATGATCCTTCCTTGGAATTAAATTGCACTATGGTTTGCTTACCGAATTGGCAAGATTTTCATATGATACTTTCAGGTAGAGTAATATTGGGAAGATCACGAACAACTTTAAGTCTGCTTGATTTGTTGATTTGAGAGAAGCTCAGATGCCCCAACCTTCTATGCCATAGTCAATTTTCTAAAGAGTTACTCAAGTAACATTGTTCTTTTCAGTTCTTCAATACATACAGGTTTCTTGGAGTTCTGTTTCCTTTTATAATTGTTTTACCTGTATCAAGATCACGTACCACACATTCTTTTGAACTAAAGACAACTTCAGTTCCTTGATCACACATTTGACTTACACTTAACAGGTTATGCTTTAATCCATCCAAATACATGACATTATTAGCTTTCACCTTTTCTTTTAGAAAAACAGACCCTTTTCGCTTAATGACAGCAGGAGTATCATTTCCAAATGTAACATTCTTTTCTTTTTCTAGAGCACTATATGCAAGCAGTTTGTTTTTGTCACCTGTCATGTGTTTTGAGCATCCACTATCAATGTACCATTGATTTTCTTCACCTTCTGCAAATAAAGCTATGCCACAATTTTCAACCTATAATTCCTTCTTTTTCCACACTTTGGAGTCAATAGAAACCCTGCCTTTTTTCACGACTTTTGCTCGCATTCGTATCTTCATGCCAGCATTTACAAGAATTACAGTCTCATGATGTCGGGTACGCGATTTTGGCTAGTAAGCCATGTTCCAATATCAACCCTTTTATTTCTTGCTTCTCTTGTCATGATGGTTTTATATGCAACACATTGAACACATTTATGACCAAAATTATGACATGAGAAACATTGTCCATTGAAGAAGAAATTTCTGTGATCATGAAATCTTCTGCTTGAATTTACCTGTTGGTTGGTGTTTCTTTGAAAGGTATTCTTGTTAGTGTTATTCTTGTTAGTGTTTCTTTGAATTTACCTGCGAAGATTCTTTATTCCCTTGCTGAGTGGCAGAATGTTGTATGCTGGTTGTAGCTGCTTTCAGATAATTTGGTGCTGAAGTCTGAGAAGATTCTCCGATATATCCAAGACCAGTCTTTATAAAAGGAGAACGTTGTACCTTGATAATCTCATCTAAGGTTTCAGATCCTTTAGCAAATCTAATATTCAAAGTCTTTGCTTTCTCAATTTCTTTTCTTAGACTTACTATTTCACATTCTAATTTCTCATTTTGTTTCTCCTTTTCTTCAAGCTGATTTTTTAGAGTTTCTATGGATATTTTACTTTATTCTAAGCATCTTTTACTTTCTTCTAAGGATATTTTGAGTTGATTGAATTCATCAAGAAAATCATTGTCCTCTAAAGCATCCATAAAAGTGTCTTTTTCTTCTCTAGATTCTTTTTCAAATGCCATGAGAAGTCTAAGATCTTGTTCATTCTTCCTCACCGTCGTACAACCCATTATCTTCATGATTACAGTAACTTTTTCTAGTGCTAAACCGATTCTTATTCCTTCTTGCTACTTCCTTCCCTTTTTCATGTGTTTCTTTGTAAGGACACTTAGCAGCATAATGACCAACTCTTCCACACGCAAAACATTTGAAAGGAAGCTTACCTCTGAACCGTCCTGTGCCACGTTGGAGTTTCTTTACAAAATTTACCTCTTCTTCTTCTGAGATATACCCTGATCCTTCTATCTCTTGTACTTCTTTCCCTTTTGTAGAAGCTTTAAAGACAACTTCTTTGACTTCAGATGGTCCTCCTCTTCTCATTTCACATGCAGTTAGATTGCCATGAAGTTGCACTATAGTAAGATTTTGAAGATCCTATTTTTCTTCAAGAGAAGAAACTTTTGACTCAAATTTTTCCATTAGAGATCTTAAAACTTTCTCAACCAAGTAGATTCGGTTATTATTTCTCCCAGATTTCTCATATGATTAACAATATCATCAAGACGTAAAAATAAATTGGCAGTGCTCTCCTCATTATGCATTTTTAGATTCTCATATTGAATTCTGAGAGTCCGGAGTTTAGCACTTTTTACCTTTGCATCACCTTCATAAATTAGGATGATTTTCTCTCATACCAGCTACATGAATTTGAAAAATTCTGATTCAGTTAGACTTCCCAATAGAGCATTGACCGCCTTTTCATTTGTTTCATAATTCTTTCTTTCCGTTGGATCTGTTGGTGTTGCGACTGGATATTGATATCCTCCTTCAACAATAGCCCATACATATGCTCCCAGACACTGAAGATAGGATCTCATCCTTGTTTTCCAAAAGATTAAATTATTTCCGTTGAAGAGCGGAGGCCTGATAGATGTTGTTCCTTCTTGATTGCTCATCTTGATTGATCTTCCTTCTAGCGGCTAAGCTTTTTCAGAAGGACCTGCTCTGATACCAATTGACGGGAAAAATACTGAGAGGGGGGGGTGAATCAGTATTTAGAGCTTATAAAATAAATTCAACTTTTTCTTTGAGCAGATTTCCATACGCGGTTTTTATGAACGAAACTAGCGTATGCACGCAGAAATGCAGAAGGAAACTAGCGTATACTGATTTAACTTTCCATATTTAGAGAAAATTCTCAGAAGCAGTCTTATAAACAGATTTATGTATCAGGTTATGAGCAGTAATCAACAAAATAAAGCATCACACACATGAACACCAATATTTAAGGTGGAAACCCAATTCGGGAGAAAACCACTGCTGTTGTCGTCTCTGTTTTCAATCTTTATTATATAAAAAACTTTTTACAACATAGTACTGATGCAGACTCATACCAATACGCAGGATTTTTCCTGAAGAAGGCTGCAACCTTCTCTCGTTTTCCAGTTGCAACTGGAAGGGAGCTCCAACCCCCTGATCTTGTTTACCAGCCTCTCTTGGAAGGGAGCTTCGACCCCCTGAAATCAATCACCAGCTTCTATTGACAGAAAGCTTCTTCTTTCATACTAAAGGCTTCAACCCCTAGATCTACTGCTGACCATGTTTCATCAATTTTCATACTAGATCAAACAGCTTCAACACAACCCTTCACTTAACATCAACAAACATACTTTGCCCAATACTTCAAGCAGAACAGTGAGATCACTGTAACAAGAATATCAGAAATAACCCAGGCTTTAGAATAGATAAGCAGATACAAACTCAACCCTGAACATTCATTAATTAAAATAGCATACGCTACTTTTCTTCACTGAAGCCACGTACATATGCGCTTTCCTGCACACCAACCCGCGTATACTTCTGTGTATTTTATTCTTCAGAAACCCTAACTGCCATACGCGCTTTTCATGAAGTGAACCCGCGTATATACGCGCTTTTCATGAAGAGAACTAGCATATAGATCTGTAAAAATATATATTTTGCAGAGCAGGCCAGATCTATAACACTTACCCAGATTTATTCATGTTCTTCAGTAGACTTGCGCCAGTTCTTCATCATTTCTTCCATTGATCCAACTAGAGATTCATCATATTTAGATCTAGAGATCTTGAACCCTCAATATATCCATGGGTGCAACAGAGCTTCAGATCTATCAATTAAGAACAGCTTTCATCCAATGCAGATATTCCTTAGAGAGATTTATTCATCAACAACCCTAACACATGCACACCTTGCACTATGATCTTCTTCTCCTTAAATAGATTTAGCTTTTATCAATACCATGAGCCAAAACCACACAAATTCCGATGGTATTCTTGGATGGGATCAAATATATAATCCAGCGCTCAATACAGTGGGCCAATACCATGGTAATATCCCTAGGTATCATAGTTTTTAGAGTGAAAAAGGCATACGCGACTTGGAGTGTTCGTATCCGCGTGTATACGCGATTTCTCGTCAAAATAGATGCGTATATACTAGTCCTGAATTATACGCGGGTTTCCTTCACAATATTAGTGTATACATTGAATCCATACGCGGGTTTCCTTCATAAAAGTAGCGTATACATTGTGACATATTATATTTATCATTTCTCTGGCACTTACTGAAATTCCTTTTTTCTGCTACTTCTGAACTGATTTGTAGATACATCATTTTTACATATTTAACAAATAGGTTGCTATCAAAACGCAACTCATCAAGTAGGTTTCCATCAAGGACAACTTCATCAAGTAGGTTGCCATCATGTCAACACATCGTAGATCATATTTTCAACAACCCCAAGCTATTATCACCATCATGGGAGCCATTTTTTAAATATAATTGATGACGAACTTTCTATCAACTTGGCTCTGTGCCATGATAACTCTACTCCATATTACCCAAAGCTGACCTAATATGAAATTAGGGGTTGATCGTTAATAAATTTTTAACCACCTTTTGAGGCCCCTAAAATCCTAGCTTCAACATTGGGGAAAACCACTCGGTCTAGACCTTAGTACAACTCCTTTTCCATTTGAGATGGTGGCTCCAACTGGATAATATGGGACTAGTTTCCCAATGATATATGGGGCGATGTTTGGTTGTTTGTATAATGGGTAATGGAAATGATAATGAATCTAATCTATGACTTAATAAATACAAATAACTCTACTTAACCCGGGTATCTTATGACAAATGCGATTTCATATTTGTTCCAATTAGATGAATAATCATATAGGTGACTTATTTATCTAAAAGATAGATATATTCACATATAATAATTACTTTGTTTAAGAAATTAAACAAAGTAATGATGATAAAATATCGCATTCATTTATATTTCTCACACATATTTTGAAAGATGACAATTATAAGTCTTCAGAAATGATATAACTAAATAATTGTTTTACAGGCATATATATGTAAACAATAGCAATTTTCAAAGAGAATGTTTCATTTCATAAGGAAATTAAACAACATGATAATGATAGAAATACCAGATACATTTGTAACCTTCAGACTGCACCAAATAACACTACGATCACCGCTTTCTTACTTAGAACAACTCTGGGAAAAACAAAAAGAGTGCAAATTTTTGAAAATAATTTCCTCATAAAATTGCATAATCTTGATCCACCATTAATAAAAATAATATATTCGGAAGTACATAAGTGTAGCTTCCCAAGTAAAAAATTAATACAAATTGAGGACCCTTTTCTAAATGCATGAAAGGGGTTTAAATAATAATAAGAATTAAAACAAACTATCTAAAACATTGCTTGAATGTTGTTGAAACTGACAAAACATGAAAATCGGTGATCCGATTTCATAAAAATATAATTGCGATCTCCATAAGAATAGGTTCATTGTATATATTTCACATGTGGTACGCGCAGCTGGCAGATTGATAACATTTATTTTACTTAGAGAGGGTGACTCAATCGAGAATGTAGTTGACTAGTATATGTGGCATCCGAAAGTTCTGGAATCATATAACTGATGGCATGAGAGAGGCATTTTGTAGTCATTTGTTGATTGTGCGGTTTAACCAAATATAACCAGAATGTGTCCCATGTGAGTCCTTGCATTGCGCTAATCTATTGGTCTTTGCTGTCTAAATCTCACTTCCTTTGTTTCTACTAATTCTTTGACTTTTGGGAGTTTTCATGGGACACAATCGAGAAATTAAATTGGCCGTATACAAATTGTCATTGATTAATTCCACTAGCTGTTCATTACGGACTCCTACACTGGAGGTTAGTTGTTCTTACCTTAATTAATTGCGTTTTCCCCATGCTGCAAACAAAATTTCTTTGTGTGATTCTTAGATCTTGGGAAGATTGGAAGCCATGCCTTGGTTTGTGTCTTGCCATGTGAGGAACCCTGAAATTTTCTCATCGGCATCTTCAAATTCGAGCCTTGTGTTTACTGCCTTTTCTATGAGTGATGAATCTATTACTTATAGAGGGTTGGGCAGTGATATTTTATGACATAAAATATCAAGTTTTCGTGACAATGCTTTATTTAATTCGAGAGCTTCCATTTTTTAGCTGAGTCGAGCTCGAGATACTATAGAATTTACGTATACATACTTGCATAACAAGGCACTCTGTTCTTCTTTGGCCATCTTCTCATGTTGAAGCATTACTTGTAACTTGTTTAGCTCTTGAGACAACTACTGTTCTTTGTGTAGAGCTTGTTGGTCAAGCTTTTGTTTCTCAACATTTAGTTGCTCTTTTAGCTGCTCAATATTTTGTCTTTCATCATTTAGTTGTTGTTCTAACGCCATTGCTATTTTTTGATAATCTATCGTTTCTTTTTCTTCCTGTAGTGCTATTTTTTGATCTTTTTCTTTTACAACTGGCTGAGTTCGGAGGCTTTGTTCATTATTGCTTCTGTATAAGCCCCTGCATATTGAGATAATTTAGTTAAATCCTCTAAAGGATTAACTTTAGAGTCCTTCCAGGCAACGTTCATTAATTCAACTTAGAGGAGATGAAAAATAGACATGTATGTTTTCCTTTTCTTCTTTTGTTTCTAACTACGACCTATGCTTTGCTGCTTGTAGAAGACATCCAAAGACGCATTATATCTTCAATCTTTAATACAATCTCTACTTAGAAGGGGATTTTACGGGATAATCTCAACATGCTTGGTGTGGTAGTATTGTTGTCACGTCTAAGTTTATGCTACGTTTACATGGTGTACCATGGGCTGTTGTGTTGCAGGCGATTGCATTGTAGACACACTCCGGGAATCATTTTGGCCCTTGATTTTCTGATCAAAATGTTCCCATTCCTTCAACAGATTTGAATGAATATGTATATAAATGTCGGAGGGATCGCCATCCTTTTTACCTATCTTTTCTTGTTCAGTTTTAGTATCAACCTTATTTCCTGTATTCTTCTTTTCCTGCTCTCTTTCAGTGTTCTTTTCATCACTTTTTCCTTCCTGTTGCAGTAGGGGAGTAGTTCTCAGCAATCTAAGAAGGCATTGTTAGAGAAATCTCTTGGTCTGATGCAAGGACTTCTCCCTATGTCACTTGCTCCCAAATTTTAATTTTCCAGGATGATTAACTTGTGAAAATACCTAAGTGAGATGCGAAATAGATGCGTCAAAATCAATATCTTCTAAGTTCTTTAAATTTTCACGAGTTTGTACCATAGATGTAAAGTTATAGGAAAATTTCTTTTTTGGATCATAATGTCTTTTGGGGATGGTTGCTATCTCGAGATCTTTTATTTTTTGACTTCTTCCTCTACATGTTTCCCAAAAATCATGTGAGAAAAAAAGTCCACATCGGGAGGGGAAATGTGGGCTGCATCAACTTCTTTGAATTTTTTAGGTTTCTAGACATTCTTTTCTCTTGTTATTTGATAGGATATTTTTGAGCATGTCGTATTTTATTGGGAATGTATAGAAAAGGTAGGCAACATGGGGATCGGTGATGCTTCCTAATATACGGATAGTGGGTGAATTTTCCTCTCAGACCAACTTCTGAGTTGAGAGTTGAGGCGGTGTTGACACTCATCGAGACTAACCTTGGAGGAAGCGAGTTTTTTGAGTATATATTTGGCGAAATCAACGAATAAACCCATGAAATTTTATATATATGGTCTTCTATAATAGGGCCTTCACAGATCTTATGCTGATAAATGATGGATAGAGTCGTGAACTTTGAGAGTCCACTTCCAACCTAGAATAGGGAATTGAGTTGAAGCATATTGTGTCAATAATAATAGCACTCCTTATAAAATGGTGGTATTACAGTGATCACATACCTATTTTTTCTATAATCGAGGGATTTTTGGTGGCCATTTTTACTCGGATAAAAGTGGTTTGGCCAATCCATGACGTAGGAATAAACAATGGCTTCAATAAAGGTACCATCTCAATAGAAAGAATTTTCCAGGGTTGACGAGTTCCAAACGATCTACACATCACTTTCTAGTTTTCATCATAGCAATAAGGAGAGCCATGGAGAGTTCTCTGATATGTGCCCAAAGATTCCATGCTTGTTTTCTGAGGATAATACCTCTAATCTTTGATAGGGATCTAACTCCACCCTCATTTTCTTTGGCGAAGTCTTCCAAAAATGCTTTATTGTAGATTTCGAGAGTGCGGTAAGTGATACATTTTCTTTATATCTTCTTCTTTGAAAGACCGAATCTCTTCGTACGATGTAAAAGAATGCCTTTGTACGTTTATATGTTATACTTTTCTATTACCCATCTCACCGGGGTCATAATACGAAACACATTAGATGCACAGCTGCTATTTTGTGAAGATAGGAGCTTGCCAATTCCCTTCAAAGTGCTTTACGATTTTTTTATACTGAATCCTAATGTTGGTTCTGTCTTTTGATATTACGATTCAGGATCTTCTACTTCGATGAATTGTAAACGCTCCTTCGTAAATTTTTACCTGAGACCCGGACAATTGGTATCATATATTACAATACCAATTTATTGGGATTGCTCTTTTGGAATGACGAGGGACCTTTTTGCCTTCTACAGTTTGTAGACGATTTTCTCGACTGGTAGTTGTTTCTCAAGTCTGCACAATGAAACAAGTGAGAGAATGATGGAAAAATTCTTTTAAGAATTAATACAAAGTGGAGAGGAGCAATGGATTTTAATCGTAATAAAGATGATGGATAAAAGAAATATTATTCCATCGAAGATGAAATCTGTGAAGGAATTCAACCTTGATTATCTTTTAATGACCTCCTCGTATAATGTGAGATTTTAATGCCATTATGGGATGTCTCATCGCATATTCATAATGGCCCATGTATAGCGTTAATACCATAACTTTTATGATCTCCAATCAATGATGATCGCATATCGAAGATCGGGAGTCTCAAGGGTTAGGCTTAAGTTTTTCCATTTGATATCTGCGATGTATATTTAATACTTCATGTTTTCATTTACGGGAAGTACGCTTTTGTAATAATAATATCGCATTGAAAATTTTTTAGAGGAGTGTCTTCGGATATGAGTCATGTGTTTTAGCGATGAGCGATCGCGATTTAACTTATCGCATCAGGAAATTTTCAAAGGGTGCCTAAGGATGTATTATGACTTCACCGATTTGTGATTGTGATATAGTTTATCACATCGGGGTTTTCAAAATGGAAAATTTTTGGACTCTTGCTCATGCGATATGTGCTTTTGCGATTTCTTTATCACATCAAGATTAAATGATAACACTTATGAGTATTTCTTTTATACTTTGAATATGTGAAAAGCGATAAAGACTTCTATGTTTTTCATTTTTTGTTAATAAATCCTTTTCATTGGGGTTCGATTCTATTTTATGATGGATCGGATTTTATTACAACATTTTCATGGGTGCAAAGAGGATTTCTTGATTTACATAAGCGATGTTAAGGAAATTTTTATATATTCTTTTATAATTTTTTTTTTTTTTTCAAACATTTTATTGATTCTAAAACTATTCAAAGAAAAGGGGACCCATTTCTTAAAAAATTAACATAAAAATTTGAAATGGGGAGGGTTGTCTGTACAACATAACACCACCATGATTAAACGGATTATCAGAACTCATAAATCGAATTGGCATACCATGCTTTTTTCAGCACTATGGGCATACCGAACCTCAGCAAATACTGCTACAGGGTTCAATCCTTTTCAACTGGTCTACGGTTTAGAAGTTGTGTTACCTTTTGAATGTGAAATATCGTCACTCGAATTAGCCATAGAGTTACTAACAGCTACCTCTAAAGAGGAAAAACACTTTTTGTACTTAACACAATTAGATGAGACTCGATGCACCGCTGCGTTAGTAGCTAAAGCTCATAAGAAATGTATGAAAGCTCAGTATGATCGAAGTGTTACACCTCATGTTTTTTCAGAAGGTTACCTAGTCTTAGTATATGATCAAGCTAACGATAAGCTATGAGCTGGGAAATTTGAACTAATGTGGCATGGTCCTTATATTGTCAAGCGAGTGCTTGCAAAATGGGCTTATGAATTTACTGATTATGACGGGGTCTCTTTAGATAAACCTAGAAATAGACTTTATCTGAAGAGCTATTATGCTTAATTCTCGTGTGAATATCTCACTTGTATATTAGTTATTTTTCTAGGTAGTGTACCTTAGATTAGATGAGTGTGCCTAGTTTAAGTTTGCTTTTACTACTATCACTGCTTATCTTGATTACTCTTGATATTGGATATGTCGACATCCCTTCAAACGTACATTGGTTTTGTTGATGGTGCTTGTCGTAGTACACATAATATTTCTTCCACAGCCTGGGTTATATATTCACGCACTGATGAGTTAGTTTCAATGCATGGGGTAAGCCTTGGTCAAACGACGAATAATATTGCAGAATATAGCGCAGTTATTGAGTTATTATCTGACGCCATTTCATTTGGAATTCGAAGTTTGATCGTTAGGTTAGATTCAGAACTCATTGTATTAGATTTAAACAGGGTGTACGCAATTAAAAATCTAGTGTTATTAAGATTATTTTTGAAGGTTCGTCTCTTGGAATGACAGTTTGATTACATTGAATATCAACACATTTCAAGAAATTTTAATACATTTTATGATGCATTAGCTAATTGTGTTCTAAATAGACATTTGCAACATTAAAATAGTAAACCAAAACAAACATTCAATACATGTTGAACAAGATAGTTAGAGAAAGTGGTAATATCATAGATAGGTTTTGTTTTTACAAAAAATATTACATCGTCTACAATCATAGGTTTAAACACCTTATGATCTGAAAGATACTGATACAAAAAACAAAATATGTCAATCCATGATGATAATCTATTATCCATGGTGATGATCATGATAGTATACTATCGCACGTGCCACCTTGCGCAAGAATCTCCTAAATTGGCCTGGAACACCAGTAACATGTCTCTGGAGCTGGAGAGGGATGTCATCTATGCTGGTCTCAAGTATATCTATAGTTAACCTCTCAAGGTTTCATTCCATATTAGTAAGGATTTCTACCGCCTGATCTTGTGGTGGTGCTATAGGCTTTGTTTTCCGCCTTTCAAAGCGATGAAGTGTAGCTGGCTGTCGTGGACCAACATCTGCATTTAAAATTTTGTTATTAGTATTGGATGATTAAAAAAAAATAAAAAATAGAATTAAAACACATCAAAATGATTCGCTTACCTGATTTGTTCCATTGTGCCCCTGGAGGTAAGGACATCTTGGGATCACCTTTGAAATCTATACCCGCATACGGGAAATCTTCAATTGTGAAGATTTGGTTCTGGAGCCACATAAAATACGCAGGAGTAAACTGAACCACCACACTATCATCGCCACCATGGCGGGCCATTAGTGCAACCCAATGTACCATACAAGGTTCTCTAAGTTCACCACGATCTACAGGAATAAGCTGAGGGGTGACGAACGGAATCCTCTCCAAAGCAAAAGAAATCAAGATGGTTCCATACCCAAAGTTTTTCAACTTTTCATTTTTTTCTTTGGTCAGTTGGCCTTTCATGTTGGCCAACACCCCTCTGCACTAGTTGAAAATGGTGCCTCTGAAATATTCAACTGCGGTCTGCATCTGAGACTTGGTGGCCACATGTGGAGCCTCACTTCCACACAACCTGGTTACTGTGAATGCAACTACTTTAAGATCAAGTCACAAGATAGTATTTATATCTATACGATTATCTTTAGGGTCAGCTTCATCACTGCAAAACTCTTGTTTGTAACTAGAAATGGTTAGGCCACCCTGCCTAGCTCCAAACAAAGAGATATTTTCTCTTCTTTTGGACAAACCAGTGAGAAAATAAATATATTCGAGCTCAATTTCGAGCCGATGATCACTAATGATAAAACATTGATATTGAACATCCCATTTGTTTACTAACCATGTCATCAGTTCCACCTGTGCCCTCATGCCTTGAATTTCCGAGAAATTATACAAACCATAATTTCTAAGCACACGCATTGTGGCTAGATCATTCATAGTTGCATCGTCTGTACTTTCATGCTCACGTTCTCTCCATTCTAGCATTGTGGAATAGTCTGCAAATGGATGCATTTGAAGATTAGAAAATTTTAGAGTGGAAAATTTTAACCATTTTTGAGAGAATTTAACAATTTTCATTTGGTCACGGTACCTCCGTGGTTCTCATGCAGAGATAGTGTGAACGTCTACACGGGCTCTACACGAAAACCGTGGTAGCCCGATAATTTTCTTTTAAGAAAATTATCGGGGTCCACAAGTAACGCATGTATGAACCATGGACCCCTGAGAGTGGAATTTTAAAAACTAAAAAAAGAATTTAATCGGACAGAAATGAAGAGAATAGTATTGTGGATTACCTAGTTCTCACGAATCTCAATTTGAGCAGTCCGTCCTCCTGTTATCAACTCCGGAAATTTTTCTGCCAAAAGCTGTCAATTTACAACTCTGAAGACAAAAGGTGAAAATGACTTTGTTAAACTTTTTTTATAGTTTTTCTTGAATGAATAAAATATCATATTTTATTTATTTTCCACTTTAAAAAGTTATTTTTCGATGTTTTTACTTCTTGGAAACAGGTATGTTTAATCATTCTAGTTTTTGTGCAGAACACAGGTTTTTCGGTGAAAAGAATTATTTTGATGATGAGTACATTTTTATCACTTTTTCGGGCTCTTGAAAATTACAAAAAATTTTCGGTTAAAGGAAATGAATAGTCGTCCCTTCAGTATAAGTTTACCCCTTTTTCGGACTGAAATGTAGTATTTATGAAAAAGGTATACGTTGAATAATCATGGTCAATAGATTTCTCTCTTGTATTATTTTATTCTTTTTTGGGCTTGAGAGACTAAATTTACAAAAAAGTACACCCATGAATTTTTCTTATGTTTTTCTTCTGACTCCCTAAAACTTAAAAACACTGGATTTTTCCTATACTGGACTCGTTAAAACTTAACAGTAAAGGGCCCGTTGATTACAAACAGGAACAAACCAATCCTTCTTAGGGTTCGATTTTAATACTAAGATGGACTCATCCGAAGGATGAGCTTACACAAAAAGTAAATGTTATCCTCCTCAAGCTTGTCAAAAATAAAGAGGTACTTGCCAGTAATGGTGGGGGAAAAGAGAGAAAATGAATCCAGTTGTCACACTTTGTTTTGAAAATTAGTATACCACTCTTGAACATGACACTTTTTGTCATGCTTTTACCTAGGTTGGGAAAATCCTTTGTACAAAAGTTAATCAAACCACATTGAAAGTCTTCAGCTGGTTTATGGGTATTAGCTTTAGGTCAATTGTCACCAAACCATCTGCAGTGTCGTTATGTGTTCAAGAGAACAGTTCAAATAAACCATTCATTTGCAAACATTTGTCTCCATTCACGTTGACCATCCATGAGTCAGTCCTTGCAAAATATTTCTTCAAAACTTGATCTAATGGTTTCGTGTCATGGGCTTTCTTACGATGGGTCACTTTCTATCGACGACAACACATCATCTAGAAGGTTGATCTAGAATCCTATCAGTACCTTGGGATCTGCATGCCCTAATGGCAGGTTTCTCGCCTTCGACGACAGGTTACATCATTGACCTTCAATCGAATGATTCTGTGAAGTGTTCGACTACAAATCATTCATTCACACTTCATGGATTGTACTGAGTACTTTGAGAGCCATTGTCATTATTGGTGGTTTTTCTCACACTTGTTAACAGTTTACATTATTGACTGGTAATAAAGTGAGCTCTACCATATTCGACTTCGACACAATCAATCGCATGGATATAATCGTACTATTTTAGGAAGTGGAAATCAAGACCCTGGATCTAGTTTCCACCATCTAGGCTGCGAGGAGTTCTATTATTCATGATATAGTAGACTACTTATGACAGATGGCTGCATCCATGCTATCTACTATTGATGTAATATTAAAAATAATTTATGTATCAGAACATTTAGTTAGTATTAATTTGAGTATGGGAATGCCTACCTCAGCGATGATATACATATGTATGTTTGCATTGAATGTTTTTATAGGTTTTCGATCGGTATGTCCGCGATCCAATCCTCAGAATGGTAAAGCACTTCACTCTTCAGAAAAACCTCAGACTTTGCACTTTAGGGGGAAATTTGTTACACGTTATTTTGTCACCATAACATTTTACTGTTAATATAGGTTCATTATTACCTGTATTACGCTCCCTTAGAAGTCAAAAACCCTAACGTTCCTAAACCAAGTCTTGGAATTGGAGAAAAGCTCATTAAAATCCTAAAAAGTCTAACTCCGCACTTTTCCTAGCCCCTTCTTGCGGACCTGCAGATATTTGTTCTATAGCCTATGACACATCCCGAAAGTTCTGTTTATAAAACCTGCGGACCCCTGTAAAAGGTAAAATAAAAGGAAAAAGTAATTTCTAGAAGCCTAGCTGCTCGAATATTCTCCCAACTGAAAGCTTCTAGAAGCGCGTTCAGATCGAGCTTCATCCCTCCACTCATGGAGCTCTATCTCTTCATTAATGGAGTTTATCCCTTGGTATTTGGAGCTCAAATACCTTCATGAGAGGAATCCATCCCCTTCTTCATGGAACTGAAACTACCTCCATTTCCCTATAGATTGAGATCATGTTTCAGTCTCAAGGGTACTTGGTACTTTGTACTTAGTAGATTAAGAGAGGATAGAGGGTAACTGCTAACGAATTTATTAAGAGAGCATACTTTCTTAACTAGCCATCCTTGGTATGAGAATGATCACACACTCATAGCCATAACTTCATGCTAGTTCAGAGAGAAGAAGGCTTGTCAAACTGAGAGGAACGATTGTTTAGGACCCCAGAAGAACTTGTATAACATCAAGGTGACAGGTTGTAAGGTTACTTCTTATTATACAAGTTAATACAAATGGATTTCATTTTCTCATTGAATTGTTCATGTATCTATTTGAGTAATTCAATTCTTAGGTTCCTTGATCACTAAGATAGACTATTGTTTTCTCAATTATTATATCTTGCAGGTGCTTTTAATCCTTTTATTTGTCTTTGATTGCAGGTTCTACATACTGAAGAGACCTCTTTTGGAGCGACTGGATAGAATATTACAGCAAGCATTGGACTTCAGGTAGGGGCACATCCTCATACTTTTTTATTAATAATTTTGAATCACAAATGGTCTAGAGAAAATGGTTTGCATTTGGTTGTTTTTTTTCTAGATATCCGTAGGATACTAGGGAGATCGTTCTTGTTGGCAAGAAGGATTTATCTGCATAACAGCCCCCTCTGGTGGATCCATCCAACCCTTGGGAACTAGTCAAAGTTTACATTGAAATTCTGAATTTATGTATTAACCAAAGTTCTGCACACATATATATATTTCGGGATATATACATTTCAACTAACCAAAGTTCATATATTATGCGGGTGGATATATATTTATAACCAAAGTTTTGGCTAAGGGTTGAATGTTATAACTTAGAGCAAAATTATGGTCCAGGGGTCGAGGTCGAACCCACGACCTACCTCGCACAACTCCATCGACTTACCACCTCATCGCTCCATTGGGTCTTAACCCTATCAAGTTTCCACTGTTATTTATTATTTGTCGATTCCGATGGTGAGGATTCGAAGGGGGCCAGCCCTATGGGCCAACCCCCTCCCATATGACTCCACTGCAAAACTGTGGGCAGAGCCAAATGCAACGGGCAGAGTTTAACGCTTAATCCACAATTATTCCACTAATTTGCAGGTTAAGGACTAATTAAACCAGTTTTATGACATTTGGATAATGCGCAGTTAAGATGCGCTTATCACAGTTAAGCGCAGTCTTAACTGTTAATTAATCACACTGTTAATTGGCAATATAGTTAGAGGAATCACCTATTTCAGCGAAATCAACCAAATTGTCAGAATTATTTGGAGTCTTCTGTAGATTTGGAGGAGATATTGTAGGAAAATTTGTTTTGGCCATAACTAGAGCAATTTCAGACCAATTTTGGCTTAGGAAGAGTCATTGTTGGTATATTTTGATGTTTTGGACACATTGGAGCATGTTGTAGAGGAAATAGGGGATTGTAAACAATATTATTTGCACAATTGAGCTAATATAAAGGCCCATGCCATGGAAGATGGACTAAGGAGATGTAGCCCAGGAGGGGTGAATTCCTTCATCAAAACAAAGTGTTAATGATTCAATTGTGATGCTTTGATGTATGTTTGTTTGCTGTTGTCATCATTTAGTTTCCATGCTTTTATGTTCAAATATTCAACTTAATATTCACACATTCACTTGTTAATCAATCATAAACACTTCAATAAGCCCATGTACAAGAAGCAAAGATCAACACTTTTAATATAAATCTAAAGATGAAATTAGCGCAACAAATCCAACATTCAAATTCAGATCACTCTCCAACTGTTTTAAATCTTGCAAATATAAAACGGGACACCTATATCGAAAATTCTATAATTTAACCCTCGAGAAGCATTCATCCATATTTCTATAAGGACCTCATTTCCATGGCTATTAAGAACACACAGTCAACATAATTTCATTTGTTTATTCTCTAGCATAAAAACCATACACACGAGAATTTAAATAAGAAATTTACACAAAGATCAAATAATCAATGCACATACATTATAACTCAAATTACTCCACACTATATATTTATACAGAATTTACATGGGCTCTTTGCACGAGCTCTCCAAGCTACACAATCTTTGCTCCTTGCACTCTATTTTCTAGATTGTAAACTCTAATCTCCCTTTATTGAATTGAGCTCTAATTGTACATATGTATAATCTCTTATTCACTAAGAAATATCCTAATAGAAAAAACCAAATGGGAAATTTGTCCCAATAACCTAAAAGCTCAGCTTGACACTTGTTATTCCTACAAAGGGTCACTTGGAAATAACACCAACATCCTAACAACTAAATTTCTTTCTAAATTCAAGACACATATTTACATCAAAATCCAAAATTTCTAATTTATATAAACTACATTTGAGAGAAATTTCTTTCCCTTTGGATATTGTATGACATATTTTGGGTCTAAGCAAAATGGATTTCTTAGGGGTTGATGCTTCTACATCAGTCAACATCCTCATCACTTGGTGCATCAACACCCTCGTCACCTAATGGAACTTGACAACAAAAAATTGAAGATTTGAAGGTTCCATTAGAGAAAATTTGAGGTCTAAAATGGGCCTCCTAAGAAATATTATAAAATGATAGTGGAAATAATAAAATATTATTAGAACACCTCATCAAGTTTTGGAGGGAAAAAAGAAAAAACTATTTTTTCAAATCATATTTCAACTTATCTCCCTATTATTTTACTCAAATTTTGAGTGGAAGCACTTTTTTGATGCGGAATTTAATTTTGCATCTAAGGAGTACCCATGTTGCATAATTTTAGGGGACCCTACTACACTAAAAATGTGAAATACATGAAAACGTGATTGCAGTCATGTTTTTTTAATGTATTTCACAATTTTCGTGGAATAGGGCCTGTCAAAAGTATGCAACATGGGTACTCCTTAGATGAAAAATTAAATTCTGCATCTAATGAGTGATCTTGCTCAAAATTTGAGTAAAATAATAAGGAAATAAGTTGAAAATACGAGTTGAATATATATATATATATATATTTATTTTTAATTTTTTGTTTTATGACTTACTTCATGCAATTGAATCCCAAAAAATGATATGTAATATAATGCATTGTGAAAACCCTCAATACTTAAAATAAAAAGAGTGAAGGGATCTCTACGTGAATGGTTCATGAGGCACAATACTTGCTAAGGTTTTGCAAATGGGGTAGCAAGCTAAGTGGGCTTGATTGTGGGGAAAACTCCAGAGTTAAGTGCACTTGAGCCAAAGGTGATCTGGGATGGGTGACCTCCTGGGAAGTCCTGGTTATCGGTTTCAAGCCCCGGAAGTGATGATTGATGCTAGGTGATTCATTTCACTAGTTTCAATATCACTTCTTCACCCCTGCGAGCATCACCCGATGCAATGAGTGCTAAGTGGACTATTCAAAAATCATGAGAAATTAGTCAGTTACAACTATTTCTCAAGGAAATGGTCATAGATGAATGACTTACTTAACACATTTGAATCCCAAAAAATGATATCTAATATAATGCACTGCAAAAAACCATCAATATTTAAAATACAAAGAGTTAAGGGAGCTATACTTGAATGGTACATGAAGCACAATACTTACTAAGGTCTTGCAAATGGGGTAGCAAGATAAGTGTGCTTGATTGCGTGGAAAACTCCAGAGTTAAGCGCATTTGAGCCAGAGATGATCTGGGATGGGTGACCTCGAGGGAAGTCTTGGTTATCGGGTGCAAGCCCTGGAAGTGATGATTGACACTATGCGATTCATTTCACTAATTTCAATCTAAAATCATGAGAAATTAGTGAGTCACATCACCCGACGCAATGATTACTAAGTGGGCTATTAAAAAATAATTAACTATCTCTCATGGAAATGGTCATATATGAATGATGAATCATCCTCATGATTAAAATCATCATATTTTATTCTATTAGTTCTTTTAAAGTTGATTTTTGTTGTAATTTTTGTTTTGAAACCCATTTTTTTTATCTCAAAATGTGTCTAATATACCATTACCTGGATCAAATAATCATTTATTAGTTGAATCTATAAACCCAAAAATCTAAAACTTCTTAATTTATGGAAAAAAATAAAAATATCTAAACTTTAAACCATTATAAAATATGAAACTTTTCAATAGCACTAAAGAAACTAAGAGAATACTTTGCCTTATTAGAAAACAAAACAAAACATGAAACAAGGTAAGTGGGAAGGTCTAATTTATAAATACAAATTAAAGAGCTAAAGATACTTTAATGAGAAGAGAACTTAGTATCCTTTTGTCCTAGTAGCCCAAAAATTCTCGACCTCTGTCCAATAGAAGCTTCTAAATTCTAAGTTGCATTAAGAAAGTGGAATCCTATGGGAGCTATTTCACGATACGTGTCTAACACGCATCGTGAGGAAATTGTAAGACTCGAAATGTTATATATAATTCACTCCAGTGGGTGAGAAGGATGAACCTGCTAGCCGCGCTAACCACACTTCAATCAGCCATCTCTCCCAATCCTTCCGCTGTATAATAATTTTCATGGACCGATGGAAAAAATTCGTTATGGAAAATTGGGCAGTTGGGTAGCCCCAGATGACGTTCTATTGCGTTTATCCGCTGTGATTACTACTCAACCAGGTATGTAATGGAGAATTCTATCTTTGAAGAAAGGGTTCATATTGTTGAAAAATATGGAATGCTCTGATACCATGTTGGAAAAATGTGAATACGAGAAGCTCAAAAGAACAAGGGGAAATTCTTTTCCCTCAATACATAGTTTACACAGAGATATGCAGAAATTAAATTAAACAATGACAGCACAGTTGTATAAAAAATATAGAGCCACACACAAAGACAAAAATGAGAGAAATTTTTTCTTCTATTATCTTCTCTACTTCTCTATTACAATATATGAAAAACATCTTTAAAATACAAAATGGAGGAGCTTGAAAATTTAATGCTAATTCAATGCTGGATTGAACAGATAACTGAAAAATCGTCCTTCTGTCGTGAAAATATTTTCTTCATAAAAACAATGCACAAACCTCATACGTCAGACTTGAAACCCTTCAGGTTTCAGCTTTGAACCCATATCACATCTGCGACAACACTGCATATTATACTTTGGCAGTGACAAGATTTACCTGAGCGCTATCCTCCTGAGCTTGCGATTGCGATATGCGATGGTGATGACACATCACAACTTTCAACACTTAACCTACGATGTGTTAACAATTAAACAATACAATCGTCGATTACGATGTGTGATGAGGATATCACATTGCACCATCACAAGGTTTTGGGATGGAGAAAGAAAGGTAAGGGCTAAGGTTTGTGAAGCGCTAATTGGTGGTCAATGCAAAAAGGCACGAGCAAAGGAAAAAGAGGAAAAATAAAGTTTTTTTGTAGAAACGGTAATGCGTATAGGTTGTATGGGTCCCACCAATATCGCATCAGCATAGTTTTGTGGTTCGACAATGCGTTTAAGAGGAAAAAGTTAAACCTTGCGGGGTGCGCAGTGCCGTCAATAAGGTAGGTGATACAATGGGAAAGGATTTAATGCAGAGTGATGGCCGGACTTAATTTCTGAGCATTATGGAAATTGTGTGAAGAGAGAAGCTTGCAGATTTTCCTTGTCCTTCCTTGCAAAAAACATTTAGCTGATGTATGGTTGCTGCTAGTTTATTCAATGCGGTGGTTGGGAGTAATTTCCAACACTTCCCCTTAATCACAATTTTTGCCATTGACCATTCCCAAATATTCTCTAAGATAAACAAAAAATTTCTATGCCAATGGCTTTGTGAAGATGTCTGAAAATTGTTCCTCTGACCTGCAATGTTGTAACACAATTTCACCATTGTTAACTAATTCTCTTATGAAATGATATTTAGCTTCAATGTGCTTTGTCCCCTTGTGAAAAACAGAGTTCTTTGATAGTGCAATTGTTGAAATGTTATCACAGAAAATTATGGTTGCCCTATCTTGTTCATGACATAAATCCTGCAACATTCTTCTCATCCAAACTTCTTGACATGTTGCTATTGTTGTAGCGACATACTCAACTTTTGCTGTTGACAATGAAATTATTGGATGCTTCTTGGAAGCCCATGAAATGGCTCCCAAACCCAAACTAAAAACATATCTTGATGTGCTCTTTTTGTCATCAACACTTCCAGTGCAATCACTTTCATTATAGCCAATTAGCCTAAAATCATCAGTTGTGGAGTATAGAACACCATACTCCTTTGTCCCATTGACATACTTTAAAATTATTTTTGTTGCTTTCCAAAGTATCTCCTTGGGTGTCTCCATGAACCTTGACACCAAACTAACTGCATACATTATATCAGGCCTAGTTGTAGTCAAGTACATTAGGCTTCCCGCCATGCTTTTGTATAATATCGAATTGACATTGCTGCTGCAATATTCCTTGCTCAACTTCAACCCCATGACAGTTGGAGTTTGTGTTGGCTTGTTGTTCTGCATACTGAACCTTTCTAAAATCTATGTAACATACTTTTCTTGAGAGATAAAAATTACATTTTTTGTTTTCTTCACTTCTATGCCCAAAAAATATCTTAACAACCCTAAATCAGTCATTTCAAACTCACTTTTCATGAGTGCTTTGAAATCAAAGATGAGAGAATCATCACTGCCTGTAAAAATCAAATCATATACATACAAAACGACAATAATAATCTTACCATCATTTTCTTTGATGTAGAGAGTAGGTTCACCATCACATTTTTTGAACCCATTGTCCATCAGGTAAGAATCTATTCTATTGTACCATGCACGCGGTGCTTGCTTCAACCCATAAAGAGCTTTCTGCAACTTACACACCTTGTGTTCTTGGCCTCCTACCTCATAGCCAGGAGGTTTTTCAACATACATCTCCTCTTTTAGCACTCCATTCAAGAATGCCAACTTTACGTCCATTTGATACAATTTCCATTTTTGTTGTGCTGTTATTGACAACACTATATGCAATGTCTCCATGCTTGTGATTGGCGCAAAGGCTTCCTCATAGTCTCTTCCATGCTGTTTCTTGTAGCCTTTGACAACTAGCCTTGCTTTATGCCTTTCTATCTTGCCTTCAATGTTTCTCTTGGTCTTATAGACCCATTTCACTCCAATGACTTCTTTTCCTTACGGAAGGTCCACTAACTCCCATGTGTCATTCCTTTCTATTGCTCCTATTTCTTCATTCATTGCTTCAACACATTTATCTTCTTTGATTGCATATTCAAAGTGTATTGGGTCATCTACATGAAAAAATAATGCAAATAAAGAATTCAGACCAACACTATTATCAACTTCTTATTTCTTATAAATTTCACTTAAATTTTTGAATTTTGGTCTTCTTATACTTGCTGAAGATGAACTTGGTGTTGAGTTTGAAGTAGATGGAGTTGCGTAGCTTTGTGGTGTGCTTGGAGAAGCACTTACTTGATTTCACAATGTTGTCCTATTACTTGCTTGCAGTGTGCTTTGTTAAGCTTGTGTGGGTGGAGGAGGAGTCACTATTGAGGAATTACTTGCAATAGTCAATTCATCTTTGTCTTCATGTGACATTCATGTCTTCATATTGAATGTCTTCTCTAAACTTCCATACCATGCTTCCTCTTCTATGAACTGAACATATTTTTTGATTATTACCTTATTGGTTAATGGATTATATAGCTTTTATGCCTTGGATTCATCACTGTATCCAAGAAATATACATTTCTCCCCCTTGATGTCCAACTTCTTCCTCAACTCATTCGGGACATGTGCATATGCCACATATCCGAACACTCTCATGTGAGTGACAAATTTTTTTCTTCAACTCCATGCTTCTTCAAGAACTCTATTCATAACACTTTTTGTTGGACATCTATTAATGATATACACTACACAAGCGACAACTTCAGCCCAATAATAATTTGGAAAATTCTTTGCCTTCAACATACTCCTTGCCATTTCCATGATGGTCCTATTATTTCTTTCTACAACACCATTTTGCTGAGGTGTATACCTTGATGTAAAATACGTGTGAATTCCATGTTCCCTGCAAAAGCGTAGGTATTCATTTGAAATATATTCGCCACCTCTATCAGTACTCAACACTTTTATGTAGTGTCCACTTTGCTTCTCAACAAGAGCTTTGTAGTGGCGTAAGCGGTCAAACACTTCACTTTTCTGTTTTATAAAATAGACCCATGTCTTCCTTGTGTAGTCATCTATGAATGTCAAAATATAGTGGCTGCCACAAAATGATGGTGTTTGCATTGGTCCACACAAATCTAAGTGGAAAATCTCCGAAGGTGCCTTTCCCCTTATTGACTTTCCTGCTGGAAATGATTCTCTGTGTTGTTTGCCCAAGATGCAACCTTCACCTAGGCTGTCCAGTTTTTCTATGAGTGGAAATCCCTTCACCATGCATTTTCTATGCAACAAATTCAAACCTTCGAAGTTGAGATGACCAAATCTCAAATGCCATAACCAATTCTCATCTTTGACTTCTTCTTGAAAGTTTTCTTGTGTGACAACTGCTATAACACCTTCTTCCTTCAAGTCTAATCTTATCTTGAGAGGAAACATTCTATTGTGTGTCATATGAACCTTTGCAATGAGTTGTCTACTTGGAGGCTTATCCAAGATTGTGCACACATAATCTTTAAAAAATACATTGTAGCCCTTTTGCATGAGTTTTCCAATGCTTAGGAGGTTATGTTTCAAACCAAGGACATAATAAACATATGGCATGAACTTCTTCTCTCCCTTCTTTGTTAGTATGTATACTCTTCCTTTTCCCATGACAGAGACCTTGCTATCAGTCCCCAATGTTACTTCTGATTTCACACTTTCATCTAGATTGGAAAACATTGCTATGTTTCCAGTCATGTGGTTGCTACACTTTGAATCTAAGAACCATACATCTCCTTGTTTTTCTTGTGCTACATTACAAGCTAAAAACAAGCTATCATGGTTCTGATTTTCCTTTATGAAAATTTCATTTGGTTTCCTACCCATGTCATATTTCTTCTTTCTACATTCATTTTCATAATTACCATACTTCTTACAATAATGACATTGAACTTGATATTTATCATACCTCTGACCTTGTGCTTGATTCTAGCTTGAGCCTTGACTTGGATTTTGATTTCTGCCCCTTCTACTTGAGCTTGAAGGGTTGCTTCTTCCACCTCTGTGTGGGCTTCTTACTCTTCCTCGGTAGTTTGATCTTCCTCAACCTCTACCTTGACCAAAATACACTTGTGTCTTGAATGCGTGCTCCAATGAGGAGTTTGTTGTTCTTCTCAGCGTGTGCTCATGAGACATCAGTGATGCATGAAGCTCATCCACTAAAAAATGTGAGATATCCTTTGTCTCTTCTATGGCCACAACTATGGCATCAAACCTTGATGGCAGACTTCTTAAAAATTTCTCAAATATTCTCCTTTCCTCTAGTGTCTCACCATGAGACTTGATTTGGGTAACCAACCCAATCACATGTGTAAAGAATGAGTCTATATTCTCAAACTCTTTCATGCATAATGTTTCATAATCTCTTCTTAGCATTTTTAGTTTTGTTGTCTTGACCTTTTCCATGCCTTGGTAGGCTGTTTGGAGGGTATCCCATGCTTGTTTGGACTTAGTTGCCGCTGCAACCCTTGGGAAAATACTTTCATGAACTACTTGAAAAATATAGAAGAGGGCTTTGGAGTGCTTCTTCTTATTTTCCCTCAAAAAATCTCTTTCTGCTCGTGTCAAAGCATTATATGCTGCTGCATCTACTGGTTCTTGGAAACCATTCTCCACCAGTTCCCAAATATCTTGTGAGGAAAACAAAGCCTTCATTGTAATAGACCAATAGTCGTAATTTTTTCCATTAAACTGTGGTATTTGTGGATTAGTCAAGCTTGTTCTTGTTGCTGCCATTTTCATTGTGTAAAAAAAGCCTTCTCACTACTGGAGAATCTGCTTCTCAAAACAAACTTTCAGCTCTTCAGTAAAGAACACTTTCTTTCACTGAGAGATTAAACCTGCTCTGATACCATGTTGAAAAATATGGTATGCTCTGATACCATGTTGGAAAAATGTGCATACAATAATCTCAAAAGAATAGGGGAAAATGTTTTTCCCTTAATACATAGTTTCCATAGAGATATGCGGAAATTAAATTAAATAATGACAACACAGTTGTATAAAAAATACAGAGCCACACACAAAGAAAAAAACGAGAGAAATTTTTTCTTCTATTATCTTCTCTACTTCTCTGTCTATTACATTATATGAAAAAAATCTTTTAAATATAAAATGGAAAAGCCTGAAAATTTAATGCTAATTCAATGCTAGACCGGACAAAAACTGCAAAATCATCCTTCTGCCATGAAAATATTTTCTTCATAAAAACAATGCATATACCTCGTACGTCAGACTTGAAACCCTTCAGGTTTTAGCTTTGAACCCATATCGCATCTGTGACAGCACCACATATCATACTTCGACAGTGACAATATTTACCTGAGCGCTATCCTCCTGAGCTTGTGATTGCGATATGTGATGGTGATGAAGCATCACAACTTTCAACACTCAACCTGCAATGTGTTAATACTTAAAAAATACGTTCGCCGATTGCGATGTGCGATGACGATATTGCATCACACCATCGCAAGGTTTTTTGACGGACCAAAAAAGGTAAGGGCTAAGGTTTGCGAAGTGGGAAGTGTGGCGCATTAAACAATGGTCAATGCGAAAAGGCACGAGTAAAGGAAAAAGTGGAAAACAAAGGTTTGTTTGTGGGAACGGTAATGCGTATAGGTTGGATGGGTCCCACCGATATCACATCGGTGAAGTTTAATGGTTCGACAACGTGTTTAAGAGGAAAAAGTTAAACCTTGAGGGGTGCGCAGTGTGGTCAAGAAGGTAGGTGATATGACGGGAACTGATCTAATGCAGAGTGATGGACGAACTTAATTTCTGAGCGTTACAAAAATTGTGTGAAGTGAGAAGCTTGCGGATTTTCCTTGTCCTTCCTTGCAAAAAAAAATTCATTGATGTATGGTTGCTGCCAGTTTATTCAAGGCGGTGTTTGGGAGTAATTTCCAACACATATGTGCTCTTTTACCCGGATTATTCCAGTATTTCCATTCCATTTTCTTGTTAGACCCGATCTAGCTTTATAATCTTCATTTGATGAGCGCTCTTATCCAGAGTGTTCGACTATTTCCGTTTTGTCTACCTTTTAGCACCGCCTTTATGATCTTGTTTTATATTTTCATATTTGGTTGACATGATATTGAATTATTAATTCTTTTCTTTGAGGTGTGCAGGGTTTCTGAGCATCAGCTGTGGAAGAAAAAAAAAATCACACGACTGAAAACAATATCACATGGGTAATTGATGCTCCTTACATAGACGTCGGCCAGGCTGTAGACAATATAGGGGGCATCAGTGAACTTGGTTCTTACCTGCATACAATGCGTTATTTCCCAAATCCTGTTAACAAGTCTTGCTATCAGTTGCTTGTGGCCCCTAACGTGCCTTTCCTATTAAGATTATGGTTTTCCCCTAGAAATTCCGGTGGATACCAACCATGGAAAGATATTAGCTTCGCTTTATCTATTGAGACGGTGGATATGTTTTTTTGTGAAAAACATAAGCATGCTTCATAATACTCTAATTTTTGACGAATATGTTCCATTTTTTTACGAATATATATTGGTTACTACAGGCAAAGTGCTATACATTTTCTTGGTTAGAACCTTGGAGGATGATGATCTATGTGAACTATGTGTGTTGAGGAAGCATCCTCCACTTGTATTTAAATTATAACAAGTTGTTGTAGTAGTGGGGCCATCATAACTTGTTTGTAAAGCCACATTCATGCATTCTTTTGTTTCTATCCATTCTTTCATATTCTCAGCCACAATCTTGGATGTCTGCACATAATTGATTACTAAAATAAATGGAAAGTAGAAAATACATAATTGGGGCAAAAGGGATAAATTTATTTTTATTGCTTATTTTTGAGAAAATTTTTAGAATTGGAGGGAAAAAAACAAAATTAAGTCATTCTTATTGATCGAATTCCAAAATATTCTCAAATTCTACAATCACACTACTTTAAATAATCAATAAAAACTCACTTGACATTCATATTGCACATTTCCATCACTCAAGATGGACTTCTCAAGCACACAATGTGCTCCAGAAAACGACACAGAAAATGCGTAAACCTCCATGGGCAGCTTCTAGCATATTATTCCACCTGATCATTTATGAATTTAATAGTGATTAATGTATAAATTAAAAGGAAAATTAATTCCCTTAACATTTAATATGATCCAATGATAAAAAAACATTAACCAAGACAATTACATATTCTATATGAACATACCCAACATTAAATGAAATCAGTTTTACATACCGTAAACAACTTGCAGACTTATAACTGAAATAAGGGTTGAGATTGTCAGAAGAAGCCTCACAAAAATCATTTATGTATTGTTCTAAATCTTGGTCACCACTCTATTTTCTATGTTATAATGAGGATGTATGTATAACATGTGAAAACTATGCTAATTAATCTCATTCGTAGAAACAATTGTAGAAAAATGGGTAGTATAGTATTAGAAGATGCATGATTGATGAATATCTACTATATAATATATAAATTGATAATCGTGGTAAGTATACATAGGGCTAAAGAATGGAGGGAAAAAAACCAACTATGTGGACATTTTTTCAATGTGGAAAGTGTTGCAATTATTTTATTGCAATATGCAGGGCCTTTGCTTGAACGAAGGTTCTTGAATCACCACCATCGAATTATGTGTCGACATGTTGGGTTGCACTTTCATTGTGAGTAGTTGGACTAAAGGGACTTGGAGGTCTAATTTCACGCTCATTTGAAACGAGCACGACTCTGAAACATGGGGGAAAATGGTAATTTGCCTTGATTATGCCGTTTTTTATTGACTTGATGATGTACTGTTAGTTTTAGAAAAAACTTAAAATCTAAGGAAACTTCTGACATACACTACACACAATTCTAAATAACAAGGTGGTCCATTATTTGCAAAAAAAACCCTCAGATCTAATGATATGGAGACAGGAAGAGCAAGGTTATATGTAAGTCCTCAGATCTAATTCGTTGGTGAAAACTTCTTCAATATTGTCACTTGTTGAATTAAAACTTGAAGAAGCATGATTATGTAGAAAGAATGATCAATTGTAGGAAGAATTTATTAGTATGAGGGAAACACATGAATAGTGACGGGGAGATTCCATTTCACATTGGAAAGTATGACTTGATGATGACATCCCAAATGTAAAGCAGTATAAAGATAAGAGAAAAATGTATATTAGCATACGGGTGCATGGTCACATGGGGAGACACTATCAAGTCCAAAGGAAAGATCAAGAATAATTGGAGAATAACAACCAGAAGCATGGTTTCAAGGGGAGACTCCATAAGGTCTACAAGTAATTTGAGGGGTACATACATTAATATATATGAAAAATACTTACAAATTAAGGAAGCATGTTATCAAGGGGATACTCTATCAAAAAATTCTAGGAACAGTTGGAGAATCATTGGTAGCATGGCCTCAGGGGGAGACTCTATCAGGTCCACAAGAAAATCTAGGAATAGTCGGAGAAGCATTGGAAGCATGGTTTGAGGGGGAGACTCTCTTAGGTCCATAGGAAATTCCAAGAACAGTTGGAGAATCATCGATAGGGACTTACAATGTATTATTAGGGGATATTCGACTTAAAATATTAAGACTTGATCTACCTATGGGATATTATCATACTATTTAAAGGAACACCCACTATTTTCTATGACAACAGTTTAGAAATGGATGGAGAATGAAAGGGTGAGGGAGTTGTACCCTAAAATGGATGGATATATTCTCATACTTTAAAATGGATGGAGATTGAAAGGGTGAGGGAGTTGTACCCTCACCTGTTGAATAATTGATAGTATCTTTTGGGGTCCAAAAGGTTTCTAGTGGGGAGGAATGATCAGCAGCTTAGTATTAAGATACAAAATTAAAGTTCTCAGAAATGCTCCAAACAAGAATGAAAACGAAGAGCTTGTTGCAAGGAATCCGACGCAATTCGTTTCATCAAAAACCAACTTCAAATGAGGAAATTATGACCTATTGTTCATTTTCTCAAACAACTAAAAAAATTGTGGAACAATGACGAATTGATGACATGGCAGTCCAGTCAGCACTCCAGGTATATTCAGGGAATATTCTCCAGTTTTATCCCAATGACACTATGACAAGTGTCACAACAGGATTCGCTAGTGAACTTTGGAGGTGAATTTTTTTTACAGTTATCCTAAGGTTGAAGGAGAATTTTTTTTAGTTGGAATAGTCCACCCAGAGCTAGACACGTGGTGTAGCCAGGGGCCGCCACGTTCCCCCTCTGGTGGACCCATCCAATCCTTGGGAATTGGTCAAAGTTTATGTTGAAATTCTGAATTTATGTATTAACCAAATTTCTGCACACATATATATTTCGGGATATATACATTTCAATTAACCAAAGTTCATATATTATGCAGGTGAATATATATTTATAACCAAAGTTTTGGTTAAGGGTTGAATGTTATAATTTGGAGAAAAATTATGGTGCAGTGGTTGGGGTCGAACGCATGACCTACCTTGTACAACTCCACTGACTTACTTCCTCATCTATTCGTTAGGTCTTAACCCTATATGGTTGCCACTGTTATTTATTGTTTGTCGATTCTGATGGCGGAGGTTCGGAGGGGGCCAACCCCACAGGCCAACCCCCTCCCATATGACTACATTGCAAATCTGTGGGTGGAGCCAAATACAACGGGCGAATTTTAACTCTTAATCCACAATTATTCCAGTAATCTGTGGGTTAAGGACTAATTAAACCAGGTTTATGACATTTGGATAATGTGCAATTAAGACGCGCTTATCACAGTTAAGCGATGTCTTAATTGTTAATTAATCACACTATTAATTGGTGGTAGAGTTAGCAGAACAACCTATTTCGGCGGAATCCACCAAATTGTCAGATTTATCTGGAGTCTTCTCCAGATTTGGAGGAGATATTGTAGGAAAATTTGTTTTGGCCATAACTGGAGCAATTTTCGACCAATTTTCACTCAGGAAGAGTCATTCGTGGTAGATTTTGATGTTTTGGACACATTGGAGCAAGTTGCAAAGGCAATAGGAGACTATAAACATCATTATTTTCACAATTGAGCTAAAAAAAATGCCCATGCCATGGAAGTTGGACCAAGGAGATGTAGCCCAGGAGGGGTGAACTCCTTCATCAAAACAAATTGTTAATGATTCAATTGTGATGGTTTGTTGAGTGTTTGTTTGTTGTTGTTCAGAATTTAGTTTCCATGCATGTTCAAATATTCAACTTAATCTCCACACATTTACTTGTTAATCAATCATAAGAACTTCAATAAGCCCATATAAAAGAAGCAAAGATCAACACTTTTAATATAATTCTGAAGATGAAAGTAGCACAACAAAACTAGCATTCAAATTCAGATCACTCTCCAACTGTGTTAAATCTTGCAAATATAACACGGGACACCTATATCGAAAATTCTCTAATTTAACCCTCGAGAATCATTCATCTATACTTTTATTACGACCTCATTTCCATGGCTATTAAGAACAAACAGTCAACGTAATTTCATTTTTTTACTCTCTATCATAACAACCATACACACGAGCATTTAAATAAGACATTTACAGAGAGATCAAATAATCAATGCACATACAATATAACTCAAATTACTCCAAACTATATATTTATAAAGAATTTACATGGTCTCTTTACACAATCTCTCCAAGCTACACGAGTTTTGCTCGTTGCACTCTATTTTATAGACTATAAACTCTAATCCCCCTTTATTTAATTGAGATATAATTGTACATATGTATAAATCTCTTATTCACTAATAAATATCCTAATAGAAAAAACAAAATGGGACAATTGTCCCAACAAACTAACACCTCAGCTTGATAGTCATTGTCCATAAAAAGGCCCACTTGGAAATAACATCAACATCCTAACAACTCAATTTCTTTCTAAATTCAAGACACATATTTACATCAAAATCCACAATTTATAATCTATATAAAATACATTTGAGGGAACTTTCTTTCCCTTTGGATATTGTATGACATATTTTGGGTCTAAGAAAACTGGATTGCTTAGGGGTTGACGCTTCTACATCAGTCGACGTCCTGATCACTCGGTACATCAACACCCTTGTCACATAATGGAACTTGACAACAAGAATTTGAAGATTTTAAGGTTCCATTAGAGAAAATTTGAGGTCTAAAATGGGCCTCCTAAGAAATACTATAAAATTATAGTGGAAATAATAAAATAATATTAGAACACCTCATCAAGTTTTGGAGGGAAAAGAAAACTACTTTTTCAAATCATATTTCAACTTATCTCCCTATGATTTTACTCAAATTTTGAGTGGAAGCACTTGTTGGATGCAGAATTTAATTTTTCATCTAAGGAGTACCCATGTTTCACAATTTCGAGGGACCCTACTACACTAAAAATGTTAAATACATGAAAAAACATGATTGTAATCATGTTTTTTTAATATATTTCACAATTTTCGTGTAATAGGGACAATCGAAAGTATGCAACATGGGTACTCCTTAGATGAAAAATTAAAATTTTTATCTAATGAGTGATCTCGCTCAAAATTTGAGTAAAATCATAAGGAAATAAGGTGAAAATACGAGTTGAAAAGATTTATTTTTTATTTTTTTAAATTTTTATTTTTTATGACTTACTTCACGCAGTTCAATCCCAAAAAATGATATGTAATATAATGCGCTGCAAAAACCCTCAATACTTAAAATACAAAGAGTGAAGGGACCTCTACTTGAATGGTTCATGAGACACAATACTTGCTAAGCTTTTGCAAATGGGGTAGCAAGCTAAGTGAGCTTGATTGTGGGGGAAACTCCAGGGTTAAGCGCTCTTGAGCCAAAGGTGATCTAGGATAGGTGACCTCCTGGGAAGTCTTGGTTACCGAGTGCAGGCCTTGGAAGTGACGATCGACGCTATGTAATTAATTTCACTAGTTTCAGTCTCACTTCTTCACCCCTGTGGGCATCACCTGATGTAATGAGTGCTAAGTGGACTATTCAGAAATCATGAGAAATTAGTCAGTTATGACTATTTTTTGTGAAACCAGCTCCAAAAATAGAAGAAAAGAGAGATCAACGCCTTAGAAATAAGCCACTTCGAGGGGGAAACCTCCAATACATTACATAAATGAACAATTATTTGATGATACAAATGACAAAACCTCCTTTCTATATATAGGAGTCCATGGGGCCACAATGTAATCCTAGCCGACCTAACAATAATAATGTAAGGGCACAATAATAACAATATGGGGGTTCAGGGGTACAACAATAACAATAAGGGGGTTACACTAACAACAATAAGGGACTATACTAGTAATATAGGGACTTAACATGCCCCTCTCCTTCAAACAAGTGTTGTCCTCAATGCTTGATTATTTCTTGATGCTTCTGTATAAAATTCTCATCCTCCCATGTGGAAACTTCTGCAGGAAAGTTCTTCTACTTGCTGAGATACTCTGAAATTGATCGTACTTGTCAAGTTCTTGTTCCTGTGACCGCTTCATCACTTCTTTCGATGTGATGTTATGAATATTTTCCCACAATCACCTATTTGAGATGAAATTCAGGAGTCTGAAAAAGACCTAACTTCCATAGACCATAGCTTCGAAAATATTGCGAACCAAGTTTTGCAATTTTGCGACGATGTTCCTCAGGATTTTGACTTCACACCCTAAACATTTTAGCGTCTAAACCTTCGTAGAAAAAATATTTATAGCGAAAATTCCACAATGACCTGTTTGGATCAGTGAAACCCTAGAATCCAAAGCTCTGATACCAAATGTTGTGAAACTAGCTCCAAAAATAGAAGAAAAGAGAGATCAACGCCTTAGAAATAAGCCACTTCGAGGGGGCAACCTCCATTAATACATTACATAAATGAACAATTATTCGATGATACAAATTAAAAAACCTCCTTTCTATATATAGGAGTCCATGGGGCCACAATGTAATCCTAGTCGACCTAACAATAATAATGTAAGGGCACAATAATAAAAATATGGGGGTTTAGGGGTACAAAAATAACAATAAGGGGGTTACACTAATATCAATAAGGGACTATACTAGTAATATAGGGACTTAACACTATTTCTCAAGGAAATTGTCATAGATGAATGAATTACTTACACAGTTGAATCCCAAACAATGATATCTAATATAATGCACTGTGAAAACCCTCAATATTTAATATACAAAGAGTGAAGGGAGCTCTACTTGAATGGTTCATGAGGCAAAATACTTGCTAAGGTTATGAAAATGGGGTAGCAAGCTAAGTGGGCTTGATTGTGGGGAAAACTCTTGAGTTAAGCATGTTTGAGCCAGAGACGATCTGGGATGGGTGACTTTCCGGGAAGTCTTGGTTATCAGGTGCAAGCCCCAGAAGTGATGATTGACGCTGTGTGATTCATTTCACCAATTTCAATCTAAAATCATGAGAAATTAGTGAGTTACATCACCCGATGCAATGAGTGCTAAGTGGTATATTAAAAAATAACTACCTATCTCTCATGCAAATGGTCATAGATGAATGATAAATCATCCCCATGATTGACATCATCATATTTTATTCTATTAGTTCTTTTAAAGTTGATTTTTGTTGTAATTATTATTTTGAAACCCATTTTTTATCTCAGAAATTTTCTAATGTATCATTACCTGGATCCAATAATCATTTATTTATTTGAATCTATAAATCCAAAAATCTAAAACTTCTTAACATATGGAAAAAATCACAATATCTAAATTTTAAACCATTATGAAATATGAAAATTTTCAGTAGCAATGAAGAAAATAAGAGAATACTTTGCCTTATTAGAAAAGAAAACTGAGGAAACTAAGAGAATACTTTGCCTTAATAGAAAAGAAAACAAAACATGAAACAAGTTAAGTGGGAAGGTCTACTTTATAAATACACATTAAAGAGTTAAAGATACTTTAATGAGAAGAGAACTGAAATTCTCAACCTGTGTCCAATAGAAGTTTCTAAATTCTAACTTGGATTAAGAAAGTGGAATCCTATGGGAGCTATTTCAAGATATGTGTATAACATGCATCATGAGGAAATTGGAAGACTCGAAATGTTATTGCGCCGAGAGGCGCAATCTACAGCCCAATATGACCCCGATGATAAGTATGTCACGTCTTCAAAAAATAATAAATTTTATTTTTGCTAATGTCGGCCAAAGCATTAACTTAATCTTTAATTTTATAGCCAAAGCATTAACCTAATCTTTAATTTTATATAACTTGAACATTTAGATTATATATAACTTTTTAAACTTATTAATGGGTAATTTGAATGGATCATAAATATACCTTTAACAAAAAAATTTACCACATTGAATTTCCAAATTAAGTAAAATTTTAAACATATTTACTCTTTACTAAAGTCAATACCATTTCCTAAATCAAAGGAAAAGAGTTAATTCAACACAAACAATCAAAATCCAAAATCTTTTAATATTTCTTTTAATTAAATATTTGTAAAATGAATCTTTAAAACGAAAACCCATGTTCTATGGATAAATTAAAATCTTTAAAGATATAAATATTTCCCCATCAAAATTGCAATATTTCAAAATTTAAATAAATAAAAATCTAAATAAACCGGAGGTATGGTAAATAAATAAAACCTATTTTTATACTTACTCCAGAGCTATGGTAAATAAATAAAAATATATGTAAACTAGATGTATGGTAAATAAATAAAAACTTCTTTTTATATTTACTCCATAAACCTTTTTATATTTAAAAAAAATAAAAAATGAGGTGAGCTCGATTTATGCGGGAACGCAATAGAATAAACATATAACCATAAATACAAAGATGCAGTGGAAATAACACTTCATTTCATTAATATCAAAGAACTAAAATTTGCTTACAGACAGAATGGAAATAAACTAGCTAGGGCGCTGGTAGCTATCTCTGAGAAGAGATGTGGCGGCTACAGGCCTCTGAAATTTGTTACAATGAGGCTCGAGGGAATATTTCAAATTTAGAAACAATGGAAAACCCTAAACTTCCAAAACCCTAACCATAGGAGATGAAGCGCCAAAACTATGGGTCTCGTTTGGGTAAATTGGTGTTTCAACTTCCCGGGGACGTAACTTTCGCATACGATCTCTGTTTGACGCGAACCATACCTCGTTAGAAAGATTTATCTGAGGACTACAAATTTTGAGGGAGAAACATCAATCTATGCATCCAAATTTCTTCTGGTTTTCCCAAAAAATGTCGTTTAGGGCCTCAAAATGGCTCCGGAAGTTCAGGACCCGAAAAACTGCTAAAATAGTAAGTTGTGCCGAAACTAAAAAACTGAAGGAGAAAATGGTGGGGCCCCAAGTGGAATAGGTAGGTGACCACCAATATCTGCCTAGATCATTCCTCCCCTCTTAGGAAGCATGGTCCCCATTGCGTTAAGTTCCTCCATGAGATGAGGAAACTTCTGCTGAACGTGGTCCCTGGTGAACCACTTTCCTTGGTACAGGAGTTGGCCGGCTTTGACAACCCGATACAGTTGGATATTCTGTTGGTGAGTGTTCTTGATTTTCATGTCCATGATACAATATGTGGTGCCTGTTCCATGCAGTCTGGGTTTAACTCTGTTGGTGTGAGTTGTTCTGCAATGTCAGAGGTGTCCATTAGAGGTGGGAAGTAAGGACGAAGGCGGTCCACATTGAATACTGGGTGTAGACCAAGGAATGGTAGAATACTGAGCTCGAAGACATTGTTCCCTATAGCCTTGGTGATGGTAAATAGTCCATATCAAAGCGAGAGAAGCTTGCAGTGGGGTCCAGTGAGGTGCTCCTTCTGCAAATGTAGCCACACTTTGTTGCCCACCTGGAAGTTATGTGGCACTCGATGTTGATCATGGCGGTTCTTGTACTTAGAATTGGCTCTATCCAATATGTCATGAACCTATTTGCGGATCTGTTGAATGCGCTCAATGAAGCTATTTGCTTTGTCAACTTTAGACTGGACATGAGCCGAATCGGTCTGAGTAGTCGCAAATGGCATGGCTACGTCAATGGGACATAGTGGCTAGAATCCAAAGCCCACCTAAAAGTGGCTGTGGCCGATTGAGCTATGGAGAGCCCAGTTATAACTATGTTGTACATAGGGGAGGCTCTCGTCCCATGTGCGTGGATGCTTTGAATTGTACATGCACAGAATGTGTATAATCATTCTGTTAACAACCTCTGTCTGGCCATCTGTTGGAGATGGAAAGCTGTGGACTTGGTGAGCTTGGTGTCCAGCATTGACTAGAGACTGGACCAAAATGTGCTGAGGAACCTACTATCATGATCTGATATGATAGACTGTGGGATCCCAAAGTGCACCCACACTCATTCAAAGAAGAGTTTAGCAGTGGCTTCTGCTGTGATATTCTTCTTGCAGGCCGCAATAATGGCCATCTTCAAGAATCTATCGACAACCATGAAAACACAGTCATTTCCATGCTTAGTAGACAGCAGGCCCGACATGTAATCCATGGAGATGGATTCCCAAGGTCAACTAGGGGTAGGTAGCGAAGTATATAGGCCTTGCTTCTTGATGGTCAGTTTGGCAATGGCACAAGCAGTGTAGGATCTGATGTGCTTCTCAACATCCTTTCGAAGATTCGGCCAATAGAAATACTTCTGCAGTAGTGAAATTGTTTTCTCGACCTCAAAATTCCCAACGACTTGACTGTAGTGTGCTTCCCATATCATCTTGGCACACTTTCTTGAAGGAACACAAAGGTGTCACAAGTGACATAAAAGTTCATCTTGGAGGTGAAAATTTGGAATTTGCGTACCCCCTAAGAGTGCCTTGTATGTGTGGCCGAATTCTGGGTCTCTCTCGTAGAGAAGTGGCCAATCAGAAGTCTCGTGCCCACAAGAGTTGAGAATGGTGGTGAGTGCCACGATCGGTGGTCAGTTGAGGCAGTCTGCAACATTATTGGTGCTACCCTTCTTGTACTTGATGTTCAAATGAAACTGTTGGAGATATCTGGACCACTTCTGATGGCGATCATTCTGAAACTTCTCTTGTGTCTGTATGAACTGCAGGGGTTGGCAGTCTGTGTGGATGATTGTTTCCTTCCCTAAAATGTAATGCTTCCATTGTCAACAAGCTTGCAAAATGGAATACATTTCTTTGTCATAAGTGAATTACTTGCGAACTGTGTCTGACAATGTCTCACTATGATATGCCATTGGATGTCCCTGTTGAGTAAGAACTACCCCAATAGCATAGTCAGAGGCATCTGTCTCGATCTCAAATGGATGTTGCAAGTCTGGTAATGTGAGCACAAGGGCAGAACAAAGGCAATTTTTCAATTTTGTGAATGCCTTCTGTTGAGATTCTGACCAAAAGAATTTTGCTCTCGCTCCTCCCTTGGTGACTTGACTCAAGGGCCAAGTGATATGAGAGAATCCCAACACGAACCTATGGTAGAAATTAGCAAGGCCCAGAAAGTTGTGAAGCTCTGTTATAGTGGTTGCGGCTAGCCAATCCTGAATGAATTGGATCTTGGTTGGATCCACATGCACCCCCCTTTCATCAATAATGTATCCCAGATATTGAACCTGGGTCATGCCAAAAGTGCACTTCTCCAAATTGGCACACAAGTTGTGTTGCCGCAGTGTTTGAGGACTTGTCGGATGTGGTGGAGGTGCTCTTCCCAAGTCTAGCTGAAGATCAGAATGGCATCCAAGTACACCACTAAAAATGAGTTGGTGAATGGCTGCAAGATGTCATCCATCTACCTCATGAAGGTTGCGGGAGCATTCTTCAACCCGAAAGGCATGACCAACCATTCAAAAAAGCCTTCCTTGGCTTTGAAGGTAGTCTTCCACACATCGGAGGGTCAATTGGTACCTGGTGAAACCCAGACTTCAAGTCGATCTTGCTGAAATATTTCGCTCCTTTGAGTTGGTCCAGAAGGTCATCAATCCGTGGGATCGGTTACCTATTCTGGACAGTGATCTTGTTCAGCGCCCAATAGTCAATACAGAGTCTCCACGTCCCATCCTTCTTCTGTACCAACACGATCGGGCTCCCACAGGGTGATGAACTTGGTCGGATGTGACCTTTCTGCAGTAGCTCATGAATCTGCCTCTTTATTTCATCGTTCTCTAGAACAGAGTGCCGATAGATCGGTCCATTGGGTAGCGGTGCACCTGGGTTGAGATCAATCGGGTGCTTGACCTGACAGTGTAAAGGAACCCTTGTGGGTGAGGTGAAAATTTCCTTGTACTCCTCCATATCCTTGTCCATTTGTTGTTGTCGTGTAGAGGAGCCCTATCTGGAGGTCGTCGCCACAGTATTCTTCTTGCCCTGGGGGTGGATATGAGCTTACTGCATTGTTTTACAGTAACCAAAGAGATAGCGGCAGGAGGTGGTACCTCTGGTATCTTGTACAACTTATTTCCCAAAGTAACAATAACAGCACGAGGTCGAGACTCATACACAACATGACACTTCCACAAGTATGGTTGTCCTAATAATACATCAAAAACATCAATAAGAGCAACGTCACATAATACCTCATCCGTGAAGGGCTTGATGCTATAGGGAAGGCGGTACTACTGGTTGACGCAGAGATCTCGTCCTTGGTGAAGCCACCCAATGGTCTATGGATGTGGGTGAGTTGTGGTCAGCAAGCCCAACCACTTCATTGCGTCTGCTGAAATGAGGTTCTTTTGGCTCCCATTGTCGACAATGAACTATATCAGGGAGCCCTTTACCCACATCTAGGAGTGGAAGAGATGTTCCTCCTCCTCTGGATCTTCCGGTTCCTCCTTCTGGATCTTTGTAGTGGAAACAGTGGCGTTGGGATCCACATCAATAATATATTTCCCTTTGTCGTTTCCCTTATCAGGTTCTGATTCAGAGTCGGAGCATGCATCTGACTCAAAAGCCCTCATCTCGGCCACCAGCGACTGCTTGGCCCGACACTCACATGTGTTGTGAATGGAGCTCTTATGGAACTCACACTACTTTCCTGTGTCCTTCTTTGGCTTTGCGGTGTTGTTCTTTTCTTGTGGCTTTGACAGGTTGTCTTGAGTCGCCATGCCTTGGCTCTGTCCTTTGTTCTGCAGTTTGGGAGCACCTTTCCCTTGCGTTTGATTCGCAAATCCAAAGTCTCGCTTCTTCTGTTTGAATTTCTACTCAATCTTGGCAGCATACCGGTATGCCGTACCAAGCAAGGAGATGTTGAGGAAATCCATTTCTTCCTAAATGTATCTGTGCAAACAACTGCAATAATTTAGCACCAGATGTTTCTCTAAATATTTGACACCCAACTTTGTGAGCAGGGTATGGAACAAATTCGTCAGCTCATGCACATCTTGATCCCTTTGTTGTCGCGACGTAGTCCATTGTATGTACTTGTCCTCATAGCTTCCCATGGGATAGTATTGTTCCTTGATGGCGTCTCAGAAAGAATTCCAAGTGGGTACGATCGAGAACAGAGAGGGTTCTGAATCATCCTTTTTCTCACAATAGGTTTCCCACCAGTCCTTGACATGGGGGGTAGCTTTGAGGAGTGAAAAAATAATCTTCTCCCGGTCGGAAAAGTCATGAACCGAGAAATATCCTTCTAATAGATTCAACCATCTATCTACGGCATCTGCATCTATTTGACCCTCAAATATAGGAATGTCAAAATTTACTTGTACCTTTAAAGGAGTCACACCTCCAGTATGGCTGCTGAATAAACATATAACCATAAATACAAAGATGCAGCGGAGATGAAGCGCCAAAACTATGGGCCCCGTTTGGGTAAATTGGTGTTTCAAATTCCCGGGGACGTAACTTTGGCATACATTCTCCGTTTTACGCGAACCATACCTTGTTAGAAATATCTATCCATGGACCCATTTTTCTCCCAGTTTTTCCAAAAAAAATTTTTTAGGGCCTCAAAACGGCTCTGGAAGTTCAAGACCCGAAAAACTGCTAAAAATAGTAAGTTGTGCCGAAACTGAAAAACTGAAAGAGACAATGGTCGAGCCCCAAGTGGAATAGGTAGGTGACCACCAATATCCACATGGGTGACCACCAATATCCACCTAGATCATTCCTCCTCCCTTAGGAAGCAATGGTCCCCATTGCGTTAAGTTCCTCCATGAGATGAGGAAAATTCTGCTGAACTTGGTCCCTGGTGAACCACTTTCCTTGGTGCAGGAGTTGGCCATCTTTGACAACTCGATACAGTTGGATCTTCTGTTGGTGAGTATTCTTGATTTGCATGTCCATGATACAATATGTGGTGGCCTATTCCATGCAGTCGGGTTTAACTCTGTTGGTGTGAGTTGTTCTGCAATGTCAAAGGTGCCGAGTAGAGGTGGGAAGTAAGGACGAAGGCGGTCCACATTGAATACTGGGTGCAGACCAAGGAATGGTGGAATACTGAGCTCAAAGGCATTGTTCCCTACAGCCTTGGTGATGGTGTACGGTTCGTATTGGAGCAGGCGAAGCTTGCAGTGGGGTTCAGTGAGGCACTCCTTCTGCAAATGTAGCCACCCTTTTTTGCCCACCTGGAAGTTGTGTGGCACCTGATGTTGATCATGGCGTTGCTTGTACTTAGAATTGGTTTTGTCCAATATGTCATGAACCTATTGGTGGATCTATTGAATGCGCTCGATGAAGCTATTTGCTTTGTCAACTTCAAACTGGACATGAGCTGAATCAGCCTGAGTAGCTGAAAATGGCATGGCTACGTCAATGGGACATAGTGGCTGGAATCCCAAGCCCACCTGAAAGGGGCTATGGCCGATTGAGCTATGGAGAGCCCGGTTATAACTATGTTGTACATAGGGGAGGCTCTCGTCCCATGTGCGTGGATGCTTTGAATTTTACATGAGCAGAATGTGCACAATCATTCTGTTGACGACCTTTTTCTGGGCATCTATTTGGGGATGGAAAGTTGTGGAATTGGTGAGCTTGGTGTCCAGTATTGACTAGAGGCTGGACCAAAATGTGCTGAGGAACCTACTATCTCAATCTGATATGATAGACTATGGGATCGCAAAGTGCACCCACACTCGTTCAAAGAAGAGTTTAGCAGTGGCTTCTTCTGTGATATTCTTCTTGCAAGCCGCCATAATGGTCATCTTCAAGAATCTGTCGACGACCATGAAAACATAGTCATTTCCATGCTTAGTAGAAGGCAGGCCTGACATGTAATCCATGGAGATTAATTCCCAAGGTTGACTAGGGGTAGGTAGCAGAGTATATAGGCCTTGCTTCTCGATGGTCGGTTTGGCAATGGCACAAGCAGTGCAGGATCTAATGTGCTTCTCGACATCCTTTCGAAGGTTCGACCAATAGAAATAATTCTGTAGTATAGCTACTATTTTCTCAACCCCGAAATGCCCAACGACTCAAATATAGTGTGCTTCCCATATCATCTTGGCACGCTCGCTTGAAGGAACACAAAGGTGTCCCAGGTGACGCAAAAGTGCATCTTGGAGGTGGGAATTTGGAACTTGCGTACCCCCCAAGAGTGCCATGTATGTGTGGCCGAAATTTTGGGTCACCCTCGTAGAGAAGCAACCAATCGAAGTCTCGTGTCCACAAGACTTGAGAACGGTGGTGAGCGCCACGATCGGTGGTTTGGCTGAGGCAAGATGCAACATTATTGGTGCTACCCTTCTTGTACTTGGTGTTCAAATGAACTGCTATATATGTTGTCCACTTCTGATGGTGATCATTCTGCAACTTCCCTTGTGTCTGTATGAACTGCAGGGGCCGGTGGTCTGTGTGGATGATTGTTTCCTTCCCCAAAATGTAATGCTTCCATTGTCGACAAGCTTTCACAATGGAATACATTTCTTTATCATAAGTGGGATACTTGTGAACTGTGTCCGACAATGTCTCACTGTGATATGCCATTGGATGTCCTTGTTGAGTAAGAACTGCCCCAATAGCATAGTCAGAGGCATCTGTATCGATCTCAAATGGATGTTGCAAGTCTAGTAATGTGAGCACAAGGGCAGAACAAAGGCAATTTTTCAATTTTGTGAATGCCTTCTGTTGAGATTCTGACCAAAAGAATTTTGCTCTCGCTCCTCCCTTGGTGACTTGACTCAAGGGCCAAGTGATATGAGAGAATGAATTGGATCTTGGTTGGATCCACATGCACCCCCCTTTCATCAATAATGTATCTCAGATATTGAACCTGGGTCATGCCAAAAGTGCACTTCTCCAAATTTGCACACAACTTGTGTTGCCGTAGTCTTTGGAGAACTTGTCGGATGTGGTGGAGGTGCTCTTCCCATGTCTGGCTAAAGATCAGAATTTAATCCAAATACACCACTACAAATGAGTTGGTGAATGGCCGCAAAATGTCGTCCATCAACCTCATGAAGGTTGCGGGAGAATTCGTCAACCCGGAAGGCATGACGAGCCATTCAAAAAGGCCTTCCTTGGATTTGAAGGCAGTCTTCCACACATCGGAGGGTTCAATTGGTACCTGGTGAAACCTAGACTTCAAGTCAATCTTGCTGAAATATTTCGCCCCTTTGAGTTGGTCCAAAAGGTCATCAATCCGTGGGATCAGGTACCTATTCTGGACAGTGATCTTGTTCAGCACCCGATAGTCAATACAGAGTCTCCATGTCCCATCCTTCTTCTGTACCAAGATGATTCGGCTCCCACAGGGCGATGAACTTGGTTGGATGTGACCTTTCTGTAGTAGATCCTGAATCTTCCTCTTTATTTCATTGTTCTCCAGAATAGAGCGCCGATAGATCGGTCCATTGGGTAGCGGCACACCTGGGGTCAGATCAATCAGGTGCTTGACCTAATAGTGCAGAGGAACCCCTGTGGGTGAGGTGAAGATGTCCCCGTACTCCTCCACAACCTTGTCCATTTTTTGTTGTCGTGCAGAGGAGCCCTATCTAGAGGTCGTGGCCACAACCTTCTTCTTTCCCTGGGGGTGGATCATCCGGAAAATGAATTTCCTAGTTTGGGAAATGAGCTTACTGCATTTTTTTGCAGTAACCATAGAGATAGCAGCAAGAGGTCGTACCTCTGGTATCCTGTACAAATAATTTCCCAAAGTGATAATAACATCACAAGGCTGAGACTTATACACAGCATGACGCTTCCACAAGTATGGTTGTCCTAATAATACATCAAAAACATCAATAGGAGCAACATAACATAATACCTCATCCGTGAAGGGCTTGATGCTATAGGGAAGGCGACACTGCTAGCTGACAAGGAGATCTCGTCCTTGGTGAAGCCACCCGATGGTGTATGGATGTGGGTGAGCTGTGGTCGACAAGCCTAACCGCTTCACGACGTCTGCTGAAATGAGGTTCTTTTGGCTCCCATTATCGACAATGAACTATATTAGGGATCCCTTTACCCACATCTGGGAGTGGAAGAGATGTTCCTCCTCCTCTGCATCTTCCGGTTCCTTCTTCTAGATCTTCGTAGTGGCAACAGTGGCGTTGGGCTCTGCATCAATAATCTATTTCCCTTTGTCGTTCCCCTTCTCAGGTTATACTTTAGAGTCAGAGCATGCATCTGAATCAAAAGCCCTCATCTCGGTCACCATCGACTGTTTGGCCCGACACTCACTTGTGTTGTGAGTGGAGCTCTTAGGGAACTCACACCACTTTCCCGTGTCCTTCTTTGGCTTTGCGGTGTTGTTATTTGCTTGTGGCTTCGACAGGTTGTCTTGAGCCGCCATACCTTGGCTCTGTCCTTTGTTCTGTGGTTTGGGAGCACCTTTCCCTTGCTTTTGATTTGCAGATCCAAAGTCTCGCTTCTTCTATTTGAATTTCTGCTCAATCTTGGCAGCATAGCGGTATGCCGTACCAAGCGAGGAGATGTCGAGGAACTCCATTTCCTCCTAAATGTATTTATGCAGACAACTGCAATAATTTAGCACCGGATGTTTCTCTAAATCTTTGATACCCAACTTTGTGCGCAGGGTATGGAACAGATTCGTCAGCTCATGCACATCTTGATCCCTTTGTTGTCGCAGCGTGGTCCATTGTATGTACTTGTCCTCGTATCTCCCCACGGGATAGTATTTTTCCTTGATGGCATCTCGAAAAGGATTCCAAGTAGGTACGGCCAAGAACAGAGAGGGTTCTGAATCGTCCTTTTTCTCACAGTCGGTTTCCCACCAGTCCTTGACATGGGGGGTAGCTTTAAGGAGTGAAAAAATAATCTTCTCCCAGTCGAAAAAGTCATGAACTGAGAAATATCCTTTTAATAGATTCAACCATCTATATACGACATCTGCATCTATTTTACCCTCAAATATGGGAATGTCAAAATTTACTTGTACCTTAAAAGGAGTCGCACCTCCAGAGTGGCTGCTGGATGCCGATGCGCCGCCGGTGGGCAGCCGTTGAAGGATCTGGGAAAAGTTATCCATCATTGCGTTCCATTGTTTTTCGAGGGTCTCCTCAAGCAATATTTTTATAGGATCTCCTGCTCCCTCATCTTTCTTTTCATCCGCCATGGGCGTTCGTCGGGGTTTGCGAGGTTGATCTTGCAAAGGTTCCACCAGATCGAGCCCTAACTCCTTATACCTTGACCTCGTTGGGGACATGCAAATAAGGATCGAGAAAAAGAAGACCGCTCTGATACCACTAATCCAGATTTATGTAGGAATGCAATAGAATAAACATATAACCATAAATAAAAATATGCAGCGGAAATAACACTTCAAAACGGCTCCGGAAGTTTAGGACCCGAAAAAATGCTAAAAATAGTAAGTTGTGCCGAAACTGAAAAACTGAAAGAGACAATGGTGAGGCCCCAAGTGGAATAGGAGGGTGACCACTAATATCCACTTGGCTCATGAGGTTTATTTAGATGAAGCCTATAGGATGAATACCATGGGACAAATTAATATTGATACCATGGGCTAAATACCATGGGCCAAATACCATATTTATAAAAGAAGTATGGTAAATAAATAAATATAAAAAAGGTATAAAGAGGTATGATAAATAAGTATATATAAAATAGGTATAAATAGGTATGGTAAATTAATAAATATAAAATAGGTATAAAGAGGTAAGGCAAGTAAATAAAAATATATGAAATATGATTATAAATAAAAATCCAATTATATAACTGTTGGAACACCTAATCCTACATGGGTAGGTGTGGAATGCGAAAAGTCACAATGAAGTCCAAGTGACCTTGGAATATGAAACCAAGAGTCACACCATTGTACTATAAATGTACATCTTTGTATAATGGAAAAGATGAGCTACACGTTTATCCTCCATTGTGTTGAGTTTCTTGTTGTGTGTGTGTGTTATCTTCCTCATACACCATGTGTGTGTTTCAACATGGTGTTTAACATGGTATCAGAACGGGCGATTGCTGGCCTTGCTCCAAACCGAGTGAGCCATTTTGTGTTTATGGCCTGTGCATATCTGCAAAAATTCTTGACATTTTTTTAGCATTTAGAGAGTTTTTACAGCAGACATTTTGCTGGATTCGGAAAGGTGTTTTGAAGAAGAGCAACATTTGTTTTGAAGAAGAGCAACATTCAAAAACCTTGGCAGCATTCAGAAATTGGTTTGGAGATGCAACCTTGTGCATCTGAAGGTTTTCTCACTGCTTATTTTTCCATTGAAAAATCTCTGCATCTTAAATTCTGCACCCTTTTGGAGCTGCTGGAAATAGTTTAAAGAGGGTTTTTGAAGATATTTCTGAGTTTTCATTGAAAAAGTTCTGAGATTTCTGAGTTCTCTAACTCTGGAAATTCTCCAATTTTCTGCTGCTATATGGCCCTCTGCAATCTTTTGAAGAAAAGTTATGGGTTTTTGAAATAAAGATTTCTGAGTTTTCTCTGCAGTTACTGAAAATTCTCTTGCTGTTTTAAAGTCTTTTACTCCTCTCTGCTCTAAATAAAAAAAAAAAAAAAAAAAAAATCACTGCAAAACCCAGTCCTCTCTCAAACTCTCCGCTCCCTAAGCTACAACAGACCCATTCCCTACGCCTATCTGCTACACCCTGCTCTCATCGCTCCACATAGAAATACACACTCATTGCAATACGCAGCCTACAGCCGCTCTCCCAATGCACAGCCCTCCAACTCGCGGCTTAACCCAGCCCGCGCTCTCCCCTCGACCACGCCTTTTCACATTTGTCTTGGCCTTTCGGCCTTTCCTTTACCCCTGTCCCCCTACGCACCAGCTCGCGCCCCCCTCAAGCTACCCGACCTCACAGTTTTCCCACGGCCTTTGGCCGCCCCCCCCTCCTCCTTTTCTTCGCCTTACGGCCCTACCACTTACCCATCTCTCATCTATCTGCACCCCATATGCACAGCAATACACATACGCTTCAACTACGCCCTACTCACAGCCTCCTCACCGTTTGAAAACTCCCTCACTATAATATACGCCCTCCTCACCGTTTGCAAACTCCCTCACTGTAATAAAATCCCTCACAGCGTTCACATCCCTCTCGGCTCCTTCGACTGCCACCCCCAGCTCTCCAACGCGGCTATTCCCTCCCAGCTCCCGCTCCGCCCAACGCCCCTCCTATCTGCTACTCACATACATCCCTTACCCCCTCGCATACAGCTCCCTCCCACGTTTTGAACGCACTGCATCTCCCCATCTCAAACCCTTGCCCGACCCCTCGGCCTTTCGGCCTTCCTACTAGTCAAACTCCTCCCTCCCTAACTCAAGTTTTGTCCCAAACTTCCTAACTCTCCCCCTTCCCTTCTCATATTCCAATTTCCACTTTTAAATTTCGATTTTGCTAACATTTAATTTCTTTTTTCCTATATAATATACAACCCCCCTCCATATAATATTCCCTCCCTCCTCATTTAAAATTCCATCCCTTTTTAATATTGCCCCTCATTTTTTTTTAATAGATTTTTATATTTTCCCACCTAATTAATATTTCCCCTTCCCTTTTTAAATATTTAAAATCCCTTTTTTAATTAATCTTCTTCCCTTTTTTAATTTATTCCCTTCCATTAATTAAACCCCCCCACCACCATATAGTTTCCCATCCCATCTTAATATTTCCCTTTCTCTTTTTTTTAATTCCCATTAACTCATTTTTTAATTAATTTTTAATTAATTAAAAAAATAAAAATAAAAAAAACAGTAGAGAGAGAGAGGAAAGAGTGAATTAGAACAACAGAAATGAAATGAAGAAAATGGCATATGAGGAGCAGATAGACTGAATACATAGAAGAAATTGAGTTTTACATTGTGATTTGTGGCATTGATTTGAAGGGTGATTTTTTTGAAGAATTTCACATTTGAAGACAAGTTTGCCATCATTGAAAACATCTCTTTGAAGAAGAAGATTCAGCTGCCATAAAAAGATTCTTGCAGAAGTGTTTTCAGCTACACATTTACAAATATTTTGCAGAGATATGTATTGAGCTGACATTGTATTTTGAGTGGAATTTGCATCTTCATTCATAATTGCAATCAGTACTTGAGTTGTTGGATTGTTGATTGCCCTCCATCATTTGAGGAGCACATTTTGTACTTTGAGAATTCCTTTGAGTCATTTGCATTTGTTGAATCACATTGTAAACGGGTGCATTTTCGGTTGAAGCCGACACCCTTTCATTTGTTGAGCCTAAGTTGTTGAAATGGCCAAAATCAATGAGGTATTAGTGTTGTTGAATAACCTCATTCATTCCAATGTTGATGACATGATAAGAATGAGCAAGCATGCTCTTTGTAACATTCAAAGTTGTTTACAAGATGCACAAGAGAAGATTGAGTTTTTGCAGTTGGAATCTCAGCTCCAACAAGATGAACTTCAGCAAAAGAGTCACCATTCTGAACCTGTTTCTATTCAGAAGATTGTGAAGGACTCTCATCAGAAGAAAGAAGATAAAGTTTCAGAAAATTCACATTCAGTTCCTTGCACTAGAGCAGATGTACATGCAAATGCAACATCTCAACCTGCACTTCCTAAGCCCATCATCAGACCTTGGGAAGAGCTTGTCCACAACAAGCACCGAACTGGTCTTGGATATGACAAGGATGTGTCCTTTCATATTCCAGACTACACCAAGCCCATCTTATTTCAGAGTGCTGGATTCTTATATGACAGTTCACCTGCAGCTGTTCCAGATCCTGCTCCACTTCCATCACAGATTGAGAAATGCCAACACTGTGATCGAGTTGGCCATATGAAAGATCATTGTTTTGATCTTCATCCATGCAAGCACTGTGGCTCTGCGTACACCCATTCTTCGGTATGTTCCCGAGAGAAACAAGCTCTGCAGCACCAAGATTCATCTCAGATGGATCGCTTTCGGGGCAGTCGGCATCAAAGAACAAGAAGATAAGCGGACATGTTAGAACTTGTTCGTAATAATATGCCTCTATGTGCTTGAGTTGGCCATCATCTCACCTTGTCCCTGACAGGGGGGAAAATGGTGGTCATGTACAAGCTTCAACGACAGATCAAGCGAGCCTGAGCCACAATCTCTCATTCCATGTTCAGAGTTGTAGCCAGCAGTTCAAGCGAGCCTGAGCCACAATTCGTCATTCCGGATTCAGAGATGTAGCCAGAGACACGGATGCCCATGAGCATTCCTTCGGTTGGTGGACAACCTTAAACCATCATCTTCGGTTGGTGGACAACCTAAAACCACCACAGGTAGTAGACCTCCCTTCTTTTAGGTCGAAGGTCTCCCTTTCATATGAGGAACACTTCCTCTAGCAGAAGCCTTCAGCTTAGCAGCTTTCAACTTCTTTCCAGCTTTGGTTGAGTTCCAGGAAATGCTTCAAAGCATTCCAGAGTTGTTGGTAATCCTAAAACCATCACAGGTAGTAGACCTCCCTTCTTTTAGGTCGAAGGTCTCCTTTTTTTATGAGGGACAATTCCTCTAGCAGAAGCCTTCAGCTTCTTGCCAGTTTTGGAAGAGTTCCGGGAACTGCAACATGTTTTGTGTTCCAGTGTTTGTGGTCATCCTAAAACCACTTCTTTTTTCCAACATTTCAAAGAGTTGATTCAGCCCAAGTGCTGCCATGTATACTTTGCAGATTTGTATTACAACTCTTTTCGGACTCACACACACTCCCTTCGGGACATGTAGCATGGAACACCTAATCCCACATGGGTAGGTGTGGAATACGAAAAGTCACAATGGAGTCCAAGTGACCTTGGAATATGAAACCAAGAGTCACACCATTGTACTATAAATGTACATCTTTGTATAATGGAAAAGATGAGCTACACGTTTATCCTCCATTGTGTTGAGTTTCTTGTTGTGTGTGTGTGTTATCTTCCTCATACACCATGTGTGTGTTTCAACATGGTGTTTAACAATAACAAGCCTATGGGCCAAATACCATAGTAAATAAAAGAGGTATGGTAAATAAATAAAAATATAAATAAACCAGAGGTATGGTAAGTGCATAAAACCTCTTTTCATATTTACTACATAATCTCCTTTATATTTACGAACACTTAAAAATTAAGTTTTATTTAGGTGAAGTGTATGGTCCAAATACCATGGCTAAATTACTATTAAAACCATGCAAAAAAACATTAGGTACCCTAATATAATATTAAAAGATTAATATTATTAGTATTATTATTAAATCAAATACTCATATTAATATATTATAATATTAATATTATTAAATTTAATAACTTTCGATTAATACAATATTATATATATATATATATATATATATATATATATATATATATATATATATATATAAACTCTAGATATATACGGGAGGGAAGAACAAATATATAGAGTGATAGAGGTGGAGATATAAGGGGATTGACAAGAGAGAGATGGAGATAAAATAAAGGAAAGGGGAGAGGAGGAATGAAGAGTGAGAGAGGGAGACACAAATATGGAGGGGGGAGAGAGAAAAGGAGAGGGGGAGGGAGATAGTGATAGGATTAGAGGAGACAGAGATGGTGGAAGAGAGAGTGGGGTAAGAGAGAAAAGAAGAGAGAGATGGCGGAAGAGAGAGGGAGGTAAGAGAGAAAGGGAGAGATAGGAAAGACCACAAAGAGGACTTGGGAGAGGGAGGGATAGAGAGATGGAGTTGGAGGGGGAGAGATGGAGGGAAGAAGAAATATATAGAGAGAGATAAGTGGAGAGAGAGAGAGAGGGAGTGACAAGGGAGAGATGGAGAGAGAGTGTGTATGTTTAGAGGTGAGATAAAGAGACAAAGTAGGATGTATGGAGAGAAGGGGGGAGAGAAGGAGAGAGGGAGGGATAAAGTAATGTGGTTGGAGGGAGAGAGGGGTGGAGAGAGAGAGAGAGAGAGAGATGGGGAAGAGAGAGGGAGGTAGGAGAGAAAGGGAGAGAGGGGAAGGATGAGAGAGAGGACTTCAGAGAGAGGAGGAGAATGATGGGGGAAGAGAGAGTATTGAAGGGAAAAGAGAGATAGATAGAGAGAGAGCGAGAGAGAGAGAGAGAGAGAGAGAGAGAGAGAGATCAGGGAAGAGAGAGGGAGGTGGGAGAGATCAGGGAAGAGAGAGGGAGGTAGGAGAGAAAGGGAGAGAGAGGAAGGATGAGAGAGAGGACTTGAGAGAGAGGAGGAGAGAGGGATCGATAGAGAGATGGAGTTGGAGGGGGAGAGAGGTAGGAAATAAGAAATATACAGAGTGAGAAGTGGAGAGAGAGTGTATTTTTGGGGGTGAGATAAAGAGACAAAGAAGGAGAGATGGAGATAAGGGGGGAGAGAAGGAGAAATTAGGAGAGAGGGAGGGATATAGTAACATAGTTGGTGGGTGAAGAGAGAGAGAGAGAGAGAGAGATGAGAGAGAAAGGGAAAGAGAGGAAGGAAGAGAGAGGATGTGAGAGAGTAGAGAGAGGGATGGAAGGAGAGATGGACTTCGAGGGGGAGAGAGAGGGAGGTATGAAGAAATACATAGAGAGATAAAGGTGGAGAGAGAGAGAGAGAGAGAGAGAGAGAGAGAGATAAGGAATATGGAGAGAGAGGGAGAGAGGACAGAAGGAGGAAAGAGAGATATTAGTAGGGGAGAGGGAGAGAAGGGGAAGATAGAGATATAGATGGAAGGTGAAGAAAGGGAAGAAGAGAGATATGGGGAGAGGGAGGGAGTGACAAAGATATTGATAGATATGGGGTGCGAGAGCATGCGTATTTAGGGGGCTGAGATAGAGAGAAAAAAATGAAGAGATGGAGGGGAATATAGATATGGATGGAGGGTGGAGAGAGGGAAGAATATTTCTTGCACTAGATGGATTGATTTAAGTGGAGATGGTGATTTATAATCCTATTTGATTATTTACACTAGATTCATCGATTTTAGTGTAGATATTTATTTCTAATGATATTTGATTACTCACACTAGATGCATTGATTTCAGTGTAGGTGGTGATTTCTAATACTATTTGATTGCTTGCACTAGATGTGTTGATTTCAATGTAGATGTTGATTTGTAATTATATTTTATTGCTTGCACTAGATGCATTGATTTCAACGTAGATGATTTCTAATACTATTTGATTGTTTGCACTAAATGCATTGATTTCAATGTAGAAGTTATTTTCTAATATTATTTGATTGCTTGCATTAAATGCATTGATTTCAATGTAGATGTTGATTTCTGATTTGATGTAATTGGATATATGATGGTAAATTAATTTTAAAGTGATTGGATTAACAATATGCATTGATTTTAGTGTAAGCACAAAACATTATTGACAATGTACATTGATTTTTGTGTTTTAGTAATTTAACCTATTAATTTTGGAGAGCAAGAGAGACAAGGTATCATGTTTACTATAACAACTCAAGCTAAAGATTTAAATGATTTATGATTTAAAGTTTCTTTTTTCATATAGTCGATATGAAAATATGAAAAAACTAACAAGGGTGACAATAAGAATAGTAGAAGAGAATGGTTTGAGATTGATCACAATGAAGACTATTTGTAACATGAGTACATTCTTATTATTCACATTTTCCATCTTTCAACACTATTATTGTCACTTTACATTCAAAAAAATTATTTCATCATTAAAGTTATTAACAATATTTATCATCTCAACAAACTGAGGTAACTAAGAAAATTTAAAATTATGATTATATTAATATTTGATATATTTACATATTATTGATAAAATTAATCATATATTTGATAGATTTTCCTTGGCAGCACACAACTGAAGCCAGCCTAGATCCATCTTTACTCCTGATCTATCAAGCGCCGAGAGGGATCAAATCTCAAGATGCAAACCTTTCCTTGAGTTTTGCACTCAAAAAAGAGGTTTGCATTTCGTGAGATTTGATCCCTCTCAGCGCTTGATAGATTAGGAATTAATACGGATCTAGGCTGGTATATAATTCTCTCTGGTGGGTGAGAAGGCTGAGCCTGCTAACCACACTTCAATCAGCCATCTCTCCCAATCCTTCCATTGTATAAGATTTTTCATGGACCGATGGACAAAATTCGTTATGGAAAATCGGGCAATTGGGTAGCCCCAGTCGACATTCTCTTGCGTTTATTCACTTTGATTACTGCTCAACCAGGTATGTAATGGAGAATTATATCTTTGAAGAAAGGGCTCATATGTGCTCTTTTACCCGGAGTGTTCCATTATTTCTGTTCCATCTGCTTTTTCCAGTAAAATGTTCAATTTTTTTACGAATATATATTGGTTACTACAGGCAGAGTGCTGTACATTTTCTTGGTCAGAACCTCGGAGGATGATGATCCCCGTATCTCTGCTATCGATATGAGGAGGCTCCAATATGACATGTATCAAGAGGCTTAGTAAGGAGTAATCTTGGTTACATTATCAAGATGTGATGTTGGTGGGAATTCGACGGTGAGGTGAACATTTTGAACTTTGTAATTTAAGTTTTTAACTATGGAAATCAAGCCAGGTAATAAATAATAATAAATTTAAATCTCGCATTCATTTTTTTTTTTACAAAAAACAACTACTCATGTATTAATATAAGATATTTCATATATCATAGATTTGATATCTTTCATCCACATTCAAAAAAATTTCAGTGTTATGGAGTATCCACAAAATGCTGTAAGAGATCAATTACACCCCTACTATGAACAAACTGTGCAACTATGACAGTTCTTAGTAACAAATTAAACATGACAGAAATTACATCTAAATGTTAAGTAACAATATAAAAAATAAACTGCAAGACATGCATCGTTTCCTGACTTAAACCTTGATCATTATCAATTGGTCTACCCTCCTACCTCTATGTCCATCCCTACCATAAGTTGAAGTTGAAGTTTATGGCACCTGTGCTGACCAAAGCCCCTTGAGCATAGGATGCAAAAAAATCTTATTTGTCACCCTGTTGATACCGCTTTAAAAAGAATATCAGTTGTCCAGTTCTGTCCCCTATATACTTGACCAAAGTCCACAATTTGAAAGTGTCTTTCTAAGATTTTAATATGTGTCGTCCAATTTTTTTTAGGATAGAGGAATTTAACATGCAGTTCCCCTGACCTAGTTTATAATATTTTTGGCATCTCCTTATATCTGAATGTGATCAATGTTGAGCCATTTTTCTACGAACAAAAATCTCCCACAACTCATCGTTCTGATACCTACATCCCACCAAAAATGATGAAATAATATCTGCTCCATATAAATCACTGTTCCACATCCACACATCCTCTTAGAACACGCCCATCAAAAAGACCCACAAGAAATGATCTCCATACCTCCCTCTCTCTGTTGAAATTTCTGATGTATTCCAAACACACACAGAGAACAAAATCTCTCCTTCTGACACAGAGAAATCATTTTATAAATGCTGGACAGAGATGCATTAAAACAAACTATTGCATTAAGATAAAAATCCATTACAGACACAAACTCTTCCTCTGCCAGAGGGATTACAAAAAAAAAATGGAAACTGCTTCACACGCAGTGTTCTTCAACTAAAATTGCTCTCTGTCTATTTTTCAAAAACACACACAGAGTGATTTTTTTTCTTCTCTGCCTTCTGGCTATTTTAAAAACATTACACACAATCATTTATATTTTTGTTTTTCCTTCGGGCCTTTTATATGTCTTACAAAAAAAATAAAACTAAACTATTGAATTATATATGTTATAAACTTGGAAAGTTTATAATATATATATATATATATTAACCGTATATATATATATATATATATATATATATATATATATCTAAAGTTAAAAGAATTCCACTGCTGTGTTAACAAAAAAAAAACATAAGGGAAATGATATGATAAGGTTTTAAAACCTTATTACATTTGCCGCATATAAATAAAACTTTAGACCAAAGTTCTTAAACCTTCGTCACAGACTTCAAGTCACAAATTAAATCCTTTTGCATAGACTTATCGCATACCAAATGCCCCCTTGCTGACTGAGCATCAATTCCACATGATCGCTCTCCCATTGGTCGGAGGTGGAGCCTGTCGGATTTCAAACCAAAAATAAACTTCATTGCAAAAATTATCGCGTACCAAATTGTTGTTGTGACGTCACCCTCATGGACGCGCGATAACAGTTAAATCGAGCTCATAAAATTCTATCGGGTCTAGATGAAGGCTTGGTGATGCCGGCATCAAAACTACACGATAGCCATTTGATTGGTTTTTGTCATTGACTTGGGAGTGTGGGTCCTCCATGACGTGGGCTCGTTTAAATAAAAAAACTGGCGGTAAGTGTATTGAATTAATGCGGTGGTTGCAACGTTAATGGCGTGACATGGAAGAGTGTTAAATGTTAGGTTGTGTGGTTTGAAACCACAACCTTTCAATGCGTTCATTGGGAGACATGGCTACGACCTTCATCAAAATTTTAACTTGCAGGTACAACAAAACAAAAATTTAAGTTGCACGCGTTGTGTGCACATTTTAAAAAATTTATGAGTGGGTACTTCTGTTCTTCTGCTACTGCTGTAGTTGAATTTAAAAATTCAACACTCCCCCTTATATTCAATTGCTGGGTTTTCTTTCATGCCCAAACACTTTCTTAAATAATTGAAACTTTTCTATCCCAATGGTTTTGTAAGTATATCAGCAAACTGCTCCTATGTTCTGCAATGTTTCAAAACTATTTCCCCATTGTCCACTAGCTCTCTGATGTAGTGATACTTGGCATCAATGTGTTTCGTTCTTTTTTGAAACACTGAATTATTTGAAAATGCTATTGCTGAGCTATTATCACAATAAATTGTTGTGTCTTTTACCTATTCATGACACAAACCCCTCAATATTCTCCTCATCCAAACTACTTGGCATGCTGCTGCTGTAGTTGCCACATAATCTGCCTCTGCTATTGATAAAGCCACAATTGGCTATTTCTTAGAATTCCATGAAATGGCTCCTGAACCCATATGAAAAACATAATCAGAGGTGATTTTCCTGTCATCTATACTTCTAGCCCAATCACTGTCAGTATATCCAATCAATTCAAAATTTTCTAAAGTGGTGTACAAAATTCCATACCTTTTTGTTCCTTTCACATATCTCAGAATTATTTTTTCTGCTTGCCAATGTGCCTCCTTTGGCCTTTCCATAAATCTAGAAATTAAACTCACAACATGCATAATATCCGGCCTAGTTGCAGTCAAATACATGAGGCTGCCAACTATGCTCTTGTACAAAGTAGGATCAAAATCGTTGTTGTTGTCTTCTTTGCTTAACTTCAATCCCATCACTGTAGGAGTAATTTCTGCCTTACAATCTTGCATATTAAATCTTTCCAAAACTTCATTCACATATTTAGCTTGAGAGATAAAAATATTATTTTCATTTTTCTCTACTTCTATTCCTAAGAAGTATTTCAGCAATCCCATATCAGTCATCTCAAATTCATCCTTCATGAATGATTTAAAATTCTCAATGAGGTAAGCATCATTACCTATGAATATAACATCATCAACATATAAAACAAAAATCAACATCTTACCATCTTTCTCTTTGATGTATAATGTGGGTTCTCCTTCACATTTCTCAAACCCATTTTCCAGTAGATAGGAATCTATCATACTGTACCATGCTCTTGGTGCTTGTTTCAGCCCATAAAGATCTTTTTTCAATCTGCATACCTTGTGCTCTTAGCCTGCTTTCTCATATCCCAGAAGTTGTTCAACATATACCTCTTCCATCAATACTCCATTAAGGAATGCTGATTTCACATCCATTTGGTAAACTTTCCACTTATGTTGTGCTGCTATGGACAACACTGCTCTTACTGTTAGTATGAATCTTTTGTCGGAAAAAGACCGCTTTAGCTACGCATAACAAATAACCCTAACATCAATTATGGCTGCCAACATCTTCAAAGATGTAGTTAGTTGATCAAGACAAAGCTGCAAAAATCTAGATCTATGCATAAAAAGACATTGAGCAGTGAAAATAAGGTTTTGCTCCATGCATCCAATAGATAAGACAAGAACAATATTTTTGAAAGAATTTTTTATATTAAGGGCACCTGAGAGGAAAAAAAGAAAGGTGTTTCCAATTCTTCTCAATGGGATGGGTTCTTGAAAGTCCTCAGCGCTTCAGATCTAGCATTTCTCTCTATTGTTGGTGTAGAAAACCCAGACAAACATAGAACTAAAAGGGAGCTCACAAAGTAAAAAGTAGAGAATGTGACAATGATAATGGCTCAAAGTCAGACCAAGAGCATAGATCCAGAGTGATCTAATGAGCAACAAAAGGTGACCAATGAATGGGAAAACCCTTCTATTTATAACAAAATATTAGGGTAGTCTGGAACTTGGTGCATGAGTAAAATATTATTAACCAAATTCTAGAACCACCCTTTAGGAATATTTTATTATATTTGTTGGAGGGAAAAAGGTATTTAACTTGGGTCAAATCCCTTTATTTATAAATAATAAATAAATAAATGATTTATTTATTATTTTAAGGAAGTGGTTGAATGATAATTAAATAAATAATTATTTATTTAATTATTTATAAATGATTTAGTCATATTTAATAAGGAATATTATTTAAATAAGATTTAAATAATTATTCCTAGAAAATAATAAGATAAATAAGGATTTATCTAATTAATTTCCTTGTTTTGGGTTAAATATAACTTGGAATAATAATTAAATTATTGTTTAATTGATTATTCCATGACGAAAATCAAACAAATACAAATTTGTTTAATATTCCCTTTTGGGGTTTCCTATTTGGACCATAAACAACTTAATAAATGTGTTTTATTAAATTATTTTACATAGGGAAAGCAATTTTACTTAGGGTAAAATTGGTCTTACATGGTGTACTTGGGTCCATCTAATGATCATAGGTTAGATGACCAAAAAATGGTGTAACACTTACTATTTCCATTCTTGCAACCGATGCAAATGTTTCTTCATAATCTCTTCCTTGTTGCTTCTTGTAGCCTTTGACAACAAGTCTGGCCTTGTGCCTTTCAATCTTACCCTCAACATTGCTTTTGGTTTTGTAAACCCATTTCACTCCAATGAATTCTTTTCCTTTTTGGAGATCAAATAATTCCCATGTCTTATCTTTCTCTATGGAATTCATTTCTTCATCCATAGAATCTATCCATTTCTTATCTTTTACAACTTCTTCAAAATGAATAGGATCCTCTACATGACAATACAATGGAAATAAAGAGTTCATACCTTCATTTGCTACCTCTTGCTCATAGATTTCATTCAAACTTCTGAATCTGGTTCCTCTTTAACTTGGTGTACTTGTGCTTGTAGAAGCACTCAAATCTGCTCCTTGTGATGTGCTTGGAGAAGTACTGTCATCACTTCTCGAGGGTGTTCTCATACCTGCTTGTGGTGTCCATTGTTGTCCTTTTGTTGGTGGATGTGGTGCTGCTAATGAGGGATGTATTTCATCTATCTCTTCCTCATTATCATCATGAGACAAACAACTCTTCACATTCACTGTTTTCTCAATGCTTCCATCCCATGCTTCTTCCTCAATAAACTGCACATCTCTACTTATAACAAACTTCTTGGTGGATGGGTTATACAACCTGTATGCCTTGGATTCTTCTCTAAATCAAATAAATATGCATTTCTCCCCCTTACTGTCCAACTTCTTCCTTAGCTGATCTGGAATGTGTGCATAAGCCACACAACCAAAAACTCTCATGTGGGTGACACCTTGTTTTATGCCACTCCATGCTTCTTTTGGAACTCTGTTCATTACAACTTTGGTTGGGCATCTATTCAAGATGTATGATGCAAAATGTACAACTTCAGCCCAATATTCATTTGGCAAATTTTTTGCCTTTAGCATACTTCTTACAATGTCCATGATGGTTCTATTTTTCCTTTTAGCAACTCCATTTTGTTGCAGTGTATACCTTGCTATAAATTTCTTGTGTATCCCATTCTCTCTGCAAAAACGCAGAAATTATTTTGAGATATACTCTTCTCCTCTGTCTGTTCTTAAGACCTTGATATGCTGCCCACTTTGTTTCTCTACGAGAGCCTTAAAGTGGAAGAACTTCTAAAACACTTCACTTTTATATTTCAAGAAATACACCCAAGTTTTTTTTGTGTAACCATCAATGAAGGTCAGCATGTAGTGGTTGCTTGCTAATGATGGTGTTTGCATTGGTCCACACAAATATGGATGGAGAATTTCTAAGGGTGCCTTTGCCCTTATGCTCTTTCCTGATGGAAAATTTTCTTTGTGTTGTTTGTCCAAGATGCGGCCTTCACATAGGTTGTCCAGTTTCTCAATCAATGGTAATCCCTTTACCATTCCTTTCCTATGCAATAAATTCAGACCTCCAAAGTTTAGATGTCCAAATCTCAAGTGCCATAACCAATTTTCATCTTTTACTTCTCTTTGGAATGTCTCTTCTGTCACTACTTCCATTTCAGCTCCTTTCTTCAAATATGCTCTCATCTTGAGAGGGAACATTCTGCTCCTTGTCATCTTCACTTGTGCAATGCATTGCTTTCTTGGTGGTTTATCCATGATGGTGCATACATCATCTTCAAAGAAAACATTGTACCCCTTTTGAATGAGTTTTCCAATGCTCAAGAGGTTACACTTCATACCAGGCACATAGTATACATCTGATATGGATCTTCCTTCTCCTTTCTTTGTAAAAAAACTTACTCTACCTTTTCCCATGACAGAGACCTTACTGTCTGTCCCCAATGTTACTTGAGACTATACATTTTCATATAACATGGAAAACATGGAAATGTTTCCAGTCATATGGTTGCTACATCCTGAATCTAGAAACCATATATCTTCACTCTTCTCTTCAGCCATATTACATGCTAAAAACAACTTCTCATGATTGATATTTTATTTAATAAAATTAGCATTGGGTCTATTACCAATGTCACTATGTTTCTTCCTACATTCATTGGCATAATGGCCATACTTCTTACAGTAATGACATTGGACTTGGGATTTATCATACCTTTGTCCATGTGCTTGATTTTGTCCACCTTGTTGGGTGCTACCTTGGCCTTGGTTCTGATTTTGATTGCTACCCCTTCAATTAGTGTTTGCAGGGTTGTTTCTTCCTCCTTTGTTTTGGCTTCTGCCTCTTCCTTTTCCTCTATAGTTTCCTCTGCCTTGACCTCTTCCTCTTCCAAAGGACATTTGGGTCTTGAAGGGATGCTCCAAAGTTGATTTTTCTATTCTTCCCAATATTTGTTCATGTGTTATCAATGATGCATTGGAGTGTAAAAACTCTGGTAAACTTGATAAATATATATTATTAATGATGAAGATAAGAGATGATTACAATGAGGGATCACCTAGGCTTTAAATATAGCCTCAAGGTGTCCCTTGGCGAAGAGGCATGATCTTTGATCATGCCATTTCATTTAATAAAACCTAATATAACTATATCTAACTAACAATTAATAAAATTTACATAACATTTCCCCTCTCTTAAAGATGCTTTGTCCTCAAAGCATATGTAATCGATGGACAATGTTGATGAACGCCTGGGTTTCTTGAGCAGCAGGCTCTTGCTTCCCACATTTTAAAAAGATTGTGGAGCATATTCTCGAGTTCAATCTGTTGTTGATCTGGATAGTGAAAATATCTGATATCGATAGGGTCAGATCCTGTCTTGACTTCTCGTGACTCGTCGTGACTCCCTTTTGAAGATAACATTTCTAACTGATGACATTGTACTGTAGATGTTGGCACTCCTATTTGAATCATCCTCGTCATCAAAGAGGAAGATACGACTTGATTTTCTGGGGTATGGAATCCATACAACTTGTATTTCTGCCCTTTCCACTTAAAACTTATAAACTGCTTCTGATGGTTGGAAGAATAAGTACCTAGAGTTCGTAGCCATTGAATTCCTAAGACCACATCTACTCCTCGTAATGGAACGGTGTAGAATGGAGATTCTAAATGAAAGTCTTTAATCTGCAATTTGACTTTATGGAATTTTCCTACTTGTTCAATCTTCTTACCATCGACCACCATTACCTTCATATTAGGCATGGGAAAAGTAAAGAGGTTGAGTCTTTTGGCCATGGCTGAATCTAGAAAATTGTGCGTGCTGCCTGTGCCTATTAGAACCATTACATTGTTTTTCTTAATATGTCCTCTTAACCTTAGGGTTTGAGGTTGTAATATGCCTATCATAGGTGATAATGACACTTGCGGAATAGTTTCGCCATCCACTACTGGAGAGAACTCTAAGTTGTATTCTAATCCTTCTATACACGAATCAGTACTGTTAGCATCGTTAGTTGCTTCACAACTGTATAGATTCTTCGCTTTTTCATTAGCACATCTATGCTTAGGGTCCCAGTTTTCACCGCAGCGTTTGCACTTGCGCTCTCGCATTCTTTTTTTGTCCAAACTAGATTTTTCTTCTTCACGAAGATGGACAGGGACATATTTTGTGTCATCTACATTTTCAGATTGAGGAAACCGTCGTCTCGAATATACTTTTTCTGGTTTTGATAATCTTTCAAATTTCTTTTCAGCAACTTTTGCTTTTTGCCTTGCTACTTCTACGGACGTAATTTCATGTAGTTCTAGCTCTTCCTGTATGTGGATTTTAAGTCCTGAGATGTAAGACTGGATTAGACGAGATTCCGACAATCCAGGTACTCACGTTGCCAAGGTCTCCCATTCTCGAGTGTACTCATCCACATCTCCTTTTTGGCGTAATCTGATAAAGGTTGAAAAGAACTTTTCTTCTTTTATGCCTTGAAACCTTTTGAAGAACGCATCCTTAAATTTCCTCCAACTGATAGCGAGCGTCGTCTTTTTCCACCACATATACCAATTATATGCTTCTCCTTCCATTTTCATGGAAGCATGCTTAATTTTTTCGTCATCACTAGTAATGTCATAAATCTCAAAATATTCTTCTGCCTTATTAAGCCATGCAACGCTATTTTTTCCATTACCATCAAATTTGGGTAGGTCGATCTTGGCTTTGCGCTGATATGCTAATGGTGGAACAAGAAGGGGATATTGATTAGCGAATGCATTCCAGAGCTACTTATTTTGAAAATCTGCATTACTATCTTCTTGATGATGTGGAGAATCAGTCTTTTCCTAATGCTCTTCCGAGTTCCCTGAATCTGCGGAATTGTTTTGTTGATTTGGTTCCCTGTTAGGAGATGTTGGGGATTGTGTCTAACTCAACTTATCTATTTTATCATTTAGCTTGTTGAAGAGTTATGTCATATTGTTCATTGCTTCGTTCTGCTTTTCTGTGGCCTCATGATGGTTTAGCCACATTTGTCTTTCTATTCGATTTGTCGTATCATGGATTTTTTTGATATCGTTGGAGTGCCCTGAAACTGTACCTTCGAGATTGACTAATCTTTTTCCGAATTCTTTAGAATTGTTATTGATTTGTTTCTCAAGATCTCCCAATTTCTTCTGGAATTCCGCCATCGACATTGACGAAGACATCGAGCGTGTATGAGGTGGGGAATATCTTTATGCCAGTTTCTCTCCTCTTTTTCTTTAAAATTAATTAATTAATATTTAATTAATTAATTTTTTTTTTTTGAATTAATTAATTAATAATAATTTTTTAAATAATATATATATATATATAAAAAACTATCGATCAACTTTTCAAAATAAAACCTGTCCGGCAGCCGTCCAGCGTTCATTGTATTTATGATGGAGTCGTTCAATGGAGTGGTGTGTAACTACGCAGTCGTCCACCGTTTTTAACGGATGCAGATGGAATGGTAGCAGAATGAAACGACAGTGGCAGTCAATGCGATTTTTTTTTTTATATAACGATGCTCAGAATTTATACGACACACCTGTTTCTTAATTGTGAACTATATAATATATATTATATAACTATCAATCAACCCGGCACAACACTCGTTCGCTTTTTAAAAAAAAATACCCGTTTCAAATCATCCACCGTTTTAATGGGTGCTGATTATACCGCGAGCCTTATATTCCGCAGATGTTATTGAAACCTAAAATATTGATACAACTTGATAGAGGTAGCTTCAGCGGGGCCGGAAATCGGGCGGAAATATGGAAGGGAGATGGCAGACGGATGGTGTCAGCGGCAGTGTCAACGAAAATGACAACCCTCGTTTTGATTATGTCTCTGCGTCGCTGGCCCGTATAGTGGCTTATGGTGGTAGAACGAAAAAGGGGGCAGTGGTAACAGTTTTGGTGGCTGCGACAGTTATCGGGGTTGCACGGACAACGACTGTGTGAGGGGGTGTCTCCGTATGGAAGAATTCAGCTGATTTTGGTGGCGTTGCTAGTGGGTTGCAGTCGTTAGGCAGAACTGTGGGGATGGTGTGTGAGCAGATTATGTTGTGAACGTCCACTACGCAAGTGACAGGTATGCCACGAAAAGCAGTGATTAGATGATGATTTCTTTTGGGGTCCACAACCCTCAGTCAAAGGTCCAAAACGCTTTCTCAGATTTGTGTCACACAATCTCGTACTTTTTTCAGAATGTTGGCGTCTTCAATTGCAAAATTTAAAATTCTGAAATGGCTGATGAAAAGTTCGGAAAGTAATTCTGCACTTGTTTTAAAAAATTTCTGAAATTTCCTTCGAATTTTTTTTTAACTTGATGATCCGCAGATCCAAAGAGCGATGGCTCCGATACCAATGGACTGTAAAAACTCTGGTAAACTTGATAAATATATATTATTAATGATGAAGATAAGAGATGATTACAATGAGGGATCGCCTAGGCTTTAAATATAGCCTCAAGGTGTCCCTTGGCGAAGAGGCATGATCTTTGATCATGCCCTTTCATTTAATAAAACCTAATATAACTATATCTAACTAAAAATTAATAAAATTTACATAACATGCATGAAGCTCATCAAGAGTAAAATTTGAGAGATCCTTTGTCTCTTCAATGGTTGTGACTATCACATCAAACCTTGAGGGCAAGCTCCTCAAAACTTTCTCCACTATCCTTCTTTCTTCAAGTGTCTCTCCATGAGACCTTATATGGGTAACCAACCCAATCACATGTGTGAAGAATGAGTCTATGTTATCAAAAATTTTCATAGAAAGAGTTTCAAAGTCTCCCCTCAGCAATTGTAGCTTTGTTGTCTTCACCTTCTCCATACCTTGATAGGCATTCTGGAGGGTATCTCATGCATCCTTGGACCTATTTGCTGCTACAATCCTTGGAAACACACTTTCATGCACTGCTTGATAGAGATAGAAGATATATTTTGAGTCCTTCTTCCTATTAATCTTCATAAAATCCTTCTCTACCTATGTCAAGGCATTAAATGCATTTTCATCTGCTGGTTTTTCAAAACCATCTTCAAAAAGCTCCCATAAATCTTGAGAGGCAAACAGGGCTCTGATTGTGATTGCTAAATAGTCATAGTTCTTCCCATTGAACTATGGAAGTTGAGTATTTCCAATACTCATGCTTGTGCTGGCTCCTGCCATGGCTAACTTTCTGAACTATGCTCTAAACTTGACTGTGTTTTTTAAATAAACTATATCTCTGCTTAAGAGACATACTCTGCCTTCAAAAATACTTCTTTGGACCGCACCTTTTAAACAAACTCGAAACTCTGTTTTTTTTTAGAAATACCTGGAATTTGCTGAGCCTTCACACTGCTGGAGAACTGGTTCAACAACTCCTTCTTCTTCCTTTAGTTTCTTTGAAAAAATTCAAAGAGCCTGGACTAGCCCCAATACCATGTTGAAATTTCTGAAGTATTCCAAACACACAGAGAGAACAAAATCTCTCCTTCTAACACAGAGAAATTATTTTATAAATGCTAGACAGAGATGCATTAAAAAAAACTATTTCATTAAGATAAAAATCTATTACAGACACAGACTCTTCCTCTCCCATAGGGATTACAAAAAAAAAATGGAAACTGCTTCACATGCAGTGTTCTTCAACTAAACTTGCTCTCTGTCTATTTTTCAAAAAAGCACACATAGTGTTTTTTTTTCTTCTCTGCCTTATGGCTATTTTAAAAACATTACACATAGTCATTTATATTTTTGTTTTGCGTTCAGGCCTTTTATATGTCTTACAAAAAAAATCAAACTAAACTATTGAATTATATATATTAACTGTATATATATATATATATATATATGTAAAGTCAAAAGACTTCTACCGTTGCGTTAACAAAAAAAAACATAAGAGAAATGATATGATAAGGCTTTAAAACCTAATTACATTTGCCACATATAAACAAAAATTTAGACCAAAGTTCTTAAACCTTCGTCACGGACTTCAAGTCATTAATTAAATCCTTTTGCATAGACTTATCGCATACCAAATGCCCCCTTGTTGACTGGGCATCAATTCCGCGTGATCGCTTTCCCATTGGTCGGAGGTGGAGCCCGCCGAATTTCAAACCAAAAATAAACTTCATTGCAAAAATTATCGTGTACCAAATTGTTGTTGTGACGTCACCCTCATGGACGCGCGATAACAGTTAAATCAAGCTCATAAAATTCTATCGGGTCTGGATGAAGGCATGGTGACGTCGACATCAAAGCTACGCGATACCCATTTGATTGGCTGTTGCTGTTGACTTGGCGGTGTGGGTTCTCCATGACGTGGGCTCGTTTAAATAAAAAAACTAGCGCTAAGTGTATTGAATTAATGTGGTGGTTGCAACGTTAATGGCACGGCATGGCAGAGTGTTAAATGCTAGGTTGTGTGGTTTGAAACCACAACCTTTCAATGCGTTCACAGGGAGACATGGCTACGACCTTCATCATAATTTTAACTTGCAGGTACAAAAAAAAAAAGAATTTAAGTTTCAGGGGTTGTGTGCACATTTTAAAATATTTATGAGTGGCTGCTTCTGTCCTTTTGCTATTGTTGTAGTTGAATTTAAAAATTCAACACTCTCCCTTTGAACGGTCTATAGCCTTTGATGGTGGGGTTGGCCCCATTTCATTACCCCACTTCACTGAAGAATGCCACAGTTTTTGTAATCTCCTCATGTGCTTGAATACTGCTTTATCAAAGATCATGGAATTGTGCCTCTTCCATATAGTGCATTTTATGTTGAAGGGAAAAGTCCTATATTTTACATCTTTTAACCAAGATTTAATAAATGCTAATAGCTAGGTTTTAGGAACTTGGTCTGCAATGTTAAAATAATCCATCCCATGTTGCCAAATGGCCTTAGCATAATGACCATTATAGAAAAGATGGTTGATCTCATAGTCCCCTTCCATGCATATAATACACATACCACAACCTATAAAACCTCTTTTAAGGAGGTGTTTCCAAGTCAAGATGCTATTATGAAAAACCAACCATCCAAAGCATTTTAGTTTGATACGGTTGAGAATTTTTCATTTTTTTAGTTAATGATTGACCCGCATAGGTTGCATGGTTGATTAGGCAGGTATCCTCATGACAAATTTGACTGCATCTGGACACTAATCAACACATCATGAATAGTGTTTTGTATTTTGGGAATATTATTGTTGGTGTGTTAAAAGTATTGGGTGTTTATAAGTCTTCTACATGGGGAATATAGAACTTTGGTCCAACCTTTATAGGGAACACAATTTGCGTTTGAATATTATATCGGCCAATAATCATCTGTGCAGAATTTACCCATTTATTTGAATATTATAGCGGCCAATAATCATCTGTGCAACGTTTACAATTTTGTGTTGGAATTAGCAGGTCACTTGACCATAATCACTTAACCGGATCAATGCCAAATTTGGCCAATCTAACACGATTGGAGCGCCTGTAAGTTTCTTTTCAAGACAACTTTCATTGATGGGATCTTCTGTTGCTATACATTTTCACTAAAAAAAAATTACTTTGGTTACAGTACAGATATTTACAAAATAATAACCTTAATGGTACTGTTGAGTGGTTATCTGGTTTAATATCTCTACAAGAATTGTATGCCTTTTTTTTCTTTTTTTCGATCTTAGTCTTTTTATATTGAAAATTAAATAGAATTAATTAATAAATACGTAATGAATGCTCTAAATCAATCATCTATGCAACATTTACTTATCTGTGTTGAAATTAACAGGTCTCTCGATTATAATCAATTCACAGGACCAATGCCAAATTTGGCCAATCTATACAATTTGGAGCGACTGTATATATTTTTAAATAGAACTTTCATTTTGTGGATTTTTTAAAGATTTTCTTTTTCAAGATACCAAAATTGAGTTTGATTACTTTGCAGATATTTACAAAACAATAAACTGAACGGTAATGTTTACTAGCTATCTGATTTAACAAATCTGCAAGAAATGTACGTCTCCCTCTTTTCTTTTTTCTTTTCTTTTTTGTTTAATTTGATTTTCAAAATTTTCGTCAATTAAAATAAATTTTATCAATAAATTTTGACTCTGGCTTTAACATTTTGTCACACAGAAATATAGAAAGCAATAATTTCAGCGGTGTATTTCCTCCTCAACTCCTCCTTGATTGTTCGTTGAAGCTCAAGTAATAATATTATATTTTATATTTCTACACAAACTTGTTTTAAGATTTCGAGTCTGTTGGAATTTCTGAATATTCCAAACAACTGAGAAGAGAATAAAATTCCTCTCCAAACACAAAGATAGCAAAAAAAATTGTGTGGACAGAGAGATGAAGTATACATTCTATTTCATTAAAAACTTGAACAGTTACAAAATGAAATTCCTTTTCTTCAGAACTATGGTGTTCTGGATTCACAAAAAAAACTTCTTCTGGTGACTGCTACACACACAGTGCTTCTCTTTGTCTTCTTCTTCTGCTTTTGGGCAAAATTACATCATACACAGTCAATGCACTTCTAACAATACCCACACTACTACAATGCTTATATATATTGTAAATGTATAAATATATATATATATATATATATATATATATATATATATTATAAGTCATATATCCTAAGTTATGAAAAACGTAAAACATGTTGCGTGGAAAATAATAAAACAACAAAAAAAACATTAACCAAAGTTTATTTTTCGGCAGAGTGCATAGAAGCCTTCTCATCGGTTTCCATGCCCCACAGAATTGCTGTGATTGGTCCGGATGAAGGTGACATCACCTTCTCCGGTGGGTCAACTTCAACCTTCGCTCCTCATATTGGTTTCCGATGGAATGAGGTTGTATGCTTGTTAAATGTGGTTGGTAGAGGATTTAATGCGATAGATGAACTATGGCCTTTAACAAAAATGGATTAGAAGGTTTTAAATAAGAAATTTAATGTGAGGTGGAGTGTAAGTGCAAAACTAGACTTCCCCACTGCTGATGTCCGTTAATAAATTCACATCAGAATTAACTCGTCATCCTTCTGCTCTGCGTGCGACAGTTGGAATTAATTTCCAACACCCCCCCTTAATTACAACTATTGCTTTCTTGGATACCCATACATTTTCTAAGATAATTAAAACTCTTCTACTCCAATGGTTTTGTTAATATATCAACAAACTTCTCTTCTGTTCTGCAATGTTGCAAAACAATTTCTCCATTGCTCACTAACTCTCTGATGTAGTGATACTTGGCATCAATGTGTTTCGTTCTCTTATGAAACACTAAATTCTTAGATAAATCTATAGCTGAGCTATTATCACAATACATTGTTGTGCCTTTTACATGTTCATGACACAAACTTCTCAACATTCTCCTCATCCACACTGTTTGACATGCTGCTGTTGTAGTTGCCACATACTCTGTCTCTACTATTGATAAAGCCACAATTGGTTGTTTCTTAGAAGCCCATGAGATGGCTCCTGATCCCATATGAAAAACATATCTAGAGGTTTTTTTCCTATCATCTATACTTCCAACCCAATCACTGTCAGTATATCCAATCAATTCAAAATTTTCCGAAGTGGTGTATAAAATACCATACCTCTTTTTTCTTTTCACATACCTCAGAATTCTTTTTGTTGCTTGCCAATGTGCCTCCTTTAGCCTTTCCATAAATCTGGAAATTAAACTCACAGCATGCACAATATCTGGCCTAGTTGCATTCAAATACATAAGGTTTCCAATTATGCTCTTGTACAAACTTGGATCAAAATCCTTGCTTTTGTCTTCTTTGCTTAACTTCAATCCCATCATTGTAGGAGTAATTGCTACCTTGCAATCCTGCATGTTAAGTCTTTCCAAAACTTCTTTAACATATTTTGCTTGAGAAGTAGAAATTTTATTTTCATTTTTCTCTACTTCTATTCCTAAGAAGTATCTCAAAAATCCTATATCAGTCATCTCAAATTCATCCTTCATGAATGTTTTAAAATTCTCAATGAGGTAAGCATCATTACCTGTGAATATAACATCATCAACATACAAAACAACAATGAGCATCTTACCATCTTCCTCTTTGATGTATAATGTGGGTTCTCCTTCACATTTCTCAAACCCATTTTCTAGTAGATAGGTATCTATCCCACTGTACCATGCTCTTGGTGCTTGTTTCAGCCCATACAGAGCTTTCTTCAATCTGCATACCTTGTGCTCTTGGCCTGCTTTCTCATATCCTAGAGGTTGTTCCACATATACCTCTTCCATCAATACTCCTTTTAGGAATGTTGATTTTACATCCATTTGGTAAACTTTCCACTTGTGTTGTACTGCTATGGACAACACTGCTCTTGCTATTTCCATTCTTGCAACCGGTGCAAAAGTTTCCTCATAGTATCTTCCTTGTTGCTACTTATAGCCTTTGACAACAAGTATTTCCTTGTGTCTTTCAATCTTACCTTCAGCATTTCTTTTGGTTTTATAAACCCATTTCACTCCAATTACTTCTTTTCCTTTTAGGAGATCAACCAATTCCCATGTCATATTTTTCTCTATGGCATTTATCTCTTCATCCATAACATCTATCCATTTCTTATCTTTTACAGCTTCAAAATGAATTGGATTTTCTGCATGACAATATAATGAAAATAAAGAGTCCATACCTTCATTTTCTGCCTCTTTCTCATAGATTTCATTCAGACTTCTGAATCTGGTTCCTCTTTCACTTCCTGAACTTGTGCTTATAGAAGCACTCAAATATGCTCCTTGTGATGTGCTTGGAGAAGCACTGTCATCAGTTCTCAAGGGTGATCTCATACCTTCTTGTGGTGTCCCTTGCTGTCCTTGTGTTGGTGGAGGTGGTGCAGCTAATGAGGGATGTCTTTCAGCCATTTCTTCCTCTACATTCATTGTTTTATCAATGCTTCCATCCCAAGCTTCTTCCTCAATAAACTACACATCTCTGCTTGTCATAAATTTCTTGGTGGATGGGTTATACAATCTGTATGCTTTGGGTTCTTCACTGTATCCAACAAATATGTGATTCTCCCCCTTACTGTCCACTTATTCCTTAGCTGATATGGAATGTGTGCATAAGCCACACAACCGAAAACTCTCATGTGGGTGACATGTTGTTTCATGTCGCTCCACGCTTCTTCTGGAACTTTGTTCATTACACTCTTTGTTGGGCATCTATTCAGCACATATGCTGCACAATGTAAAACTTCAGCTCAATATTCATTTGGCAAATGTTTTGCCTTCAACATACTTCTTACCGTGTCCATGATGGTTCTATTTTTTTTTTCAGGAACTCCATTTTGTTGTGGTGTATACCTTGCTGTAAATTGTTTGTGTATCCCATTTTCTCTGCAAAAACACAGAAATTTTTTGGAGATATATTCTTCTCATGTATATTTTCTTAAGACTTTAATGTGCTTCCCACTTTGATTCTCAACAAGAGCTTTAGAGTGGCAAAACTTCTTAAACACTTCACTCTTCAACTTCAAGAAATAAACCCATGTTTTTCTTGTCTAATCATCAATAAAGGTTAGCATATAATGGCTTCCTACTAATGATGGTGTTTTCATTGGTCCTCACAAATCTGAATAGACTATTTCTAAGGGTGCCTTTTCCCTTATGCTCTTTCTTGATGGAAAACTTTCTATGTGTTGTTTTCTTAAGATGCATCCTTCACATAGGCTGTCTGGCTTTTCAATCAATGGTAATCCCTTTACCATTCCTTTCCTATGCAACAAATTTATACCTCCAAAGTTGAGATGTCCAAATCTGAAGTGCCATAACTAGTTTTCATCCTTGGCTTCTCTTTGGAATGTCTCTTGTGTCACTGCTACCATTGCAGCTCCTTTCTTCAAATCTGCTCTCATCTTGAGAGGAAATATTCCGTTTCTTGTTATCTTCACTTGTGCAATCCTCTGCTTTCTTGGTGGTATGTCCATGATGGTACATACATCATCTTCAAAGAAAACATTGCAGCCTTTCCGAATGAGCCGTCCTATGATCAAAAGGTTACACTTCATACCAGGCACATAGTAAACATCTGATATGGATCTCCTTTCTCCTTTCTTTGACAAAACACTCACTCTGTCTTTTCCCATGACAGAGAATTTACTGTCTGTCCCCAATGTTACTTGAGACTTTACATTTTCATCAATCATAGAAAACATAGAAATGTTTCCAATCATATGGTTGCTACATCGTGAATCTAGAAACCATATATCTTCACTTTTCTCTTCAGCCATATTACATGGTAAAAACAAATTCTCTTGGCTGATATTTTCTTTTGTAAAATTAGCGCTGGGTCTAGTACCCATGTCACTTTGTTTCTTCCTACATGCATTGGCATAATGGCCATACTTCTTACAGTAATGAAATTGGACTTAGGATTTATCATACCTTTGTCCATGTGCTTGATTTTGTCCACCTTGTTTGTTGCTGCCTTGGCTTTGATTCTAACTTTGATTGCTACCCCTTCCACTTGTATTTGTAGGTTTGTTTCTTCCTCCTCGATTCTGGCTTCTGCCTCTACCTTTTCCAATGTAGTTTCGTCTGCCTTGACCTCTTCCTCTTCCAAAGGACATTTGGGTCTTGAAGGCATGCTCCAAAGATGAGCTTGTTGTTCTGCTCAATCTTTGTTCATGTGTCATCAATGATGCATGAAGCTCATCAATAGTAAAATTTGAGAGATCCTTTGTCTTTTCAATGGTTGTGACTATCACATCAAATCTTGAGGGTAAGCTCCTCAATACTTTCTCCATTATTCTTCTTTCTTCTACTATCTCTCCATGAGATCTCATTTGGGTAACCAACCCAATCAAAAATGTGAATAATGAATCTATTGTATTAGATTCTTTCATGCAAATGACTTCAAAATCTCTTCTCATTAATTGAAGCTTTGTTGTATTTACCTTCTCCATACCTTTCTAGGCTGTCTAGAGGGTATCCCATGCATCCTTGGACATTTTTTCTGTTGCTATTCTTGGAAATATACTTTCATGCACTGCTTGATAGAGATATAAGAGGGCTTTTGAGTCCTTCTTCCTATTACTCTTTAGCAAATCTTTCTCTACCTGTGTTAAGGCATTAAATGCTTGTTCATCTGCTGGTTTTTGTAAACCATCTTCAACTACCTTCCATAAATATTGAGAGGCAAACAAGGCTCTCATTGTGATTTCCCAATAGTCATAGTTCTTTCCATTGAACTGTGGGAGTTGAGTATTTCCCATACTCGTGTTTGTGCTGGTGTTAGGTCCCTATATTACTAGTGTAGTCACTTATTATGTTAGTGTAGCCCCTCTTAATGTTATTTTTGTACCCCTGTAACCCCCATATTGTTATTATTGTGCCCTTACATTATTATTGTTAGGTTGGCTACGATTGTATTGTTGCCAAACTAGGATTACATTGTGGCCCCATGGACTCCTATATATAGAAAGGAGGTTTTGTCATTTGTATCATTCAAGAATTGTTCATTAATGTAATGTATTGGAGGTTTCCCCCCTCGAAGTGGCTTATTTCTAAGGTGTTGATCTCTCATTTCTTCTATTTTTGGAGTTGGTTTCACAACATTTGGTATAAGAGCTTTGGATTCTAGGGTTTTGCTGCTCCAAAAAGGTCATCATGGAATTTTCTCTATAACTTTTTTTCTACGAAGGGTCAGAAGCTGAAATATGTAGAGAGAAAAGAAGAAATCTAGAGGAATATCTTTGAAAAATTTCAGAGCTTGGTTTGTAATATTTTTGGAGATATGGTCTGTGGAAGTTAGGGCTTTTTGCAGGCTCTTGAATTTAACCTAAACAGGTCATCGCAGAATTTTTGCTATAATGTTGTTTCTATGAAGGGTCAGAAGCTGAAATTTGGAGAGCACGAAGCCGAAATCTTGAGAAACATCATCGAAAAATTTCAAATCTTGGTTCACATTATATTCAGAGATAGGATCTGTGGAAGTTAGGGCTTTTTCAAGCTCCCAAATTTCATCTCAAAGAGGTGATCGTGGGAAAATATTTATAACCCTCTTTCTGAGCATCGAATTCGAATTTTTTAAAATGTGGCCACAATTACACGGAATGTAGTGTTCTTCACATCAATTTAAAAGCTGAAGAAGGAAACAGTGACATGTGGCAAGTTGTACAAGTTTTCTATACTGAATGAGTCCATAATTAGGTCATCGTAAGAGATTGGACATAACTTTGTTTTCAAGAATCGAAATCAGGTCAGACCTGTGGCATTGGAAAGAAAATTCAAAGGGCTAATTTAGGGCTAAAGTTCAGATATTGAAGATCCGAAATCATATAGATAATTAAGTTTCAATATTGAGCTCCTCAAAAGCAAGAAAAATGTGTGTATTTGTTTTTTTAAATTGCATAACGTTTTTTTGTAAAAGCAATTGAAGTGATTCCAAGGGAATATTGAAGAATTTTTATCAATATTGGGTTCTATAATGCCTCTAAAAAATAATTCCATACCCATTAAGCCTCAGAAATGTATACTATGACGCATGAAGAGGAAGAATTGCAGTATGAGATATCAAAGTTGCGGTACCAAGTGAAAAAAAAATTGATCTTACGAAGAGCAACCGAAGATGACATAGATGGTTTAAAAGAAGAAATTGAGGCTAATTTGGATGGTTTAAAGGATATGATAAAAGCTAGTATGGATGATAAAGTAGTGGAATATCACATCGACCATCAACAACAAGTTCTCCAACTCTCAAAAGATAACCTAACTTTGGTGCAGAATGAAATGAAACAACATGAAGATCAATATCACATCGAAAGAATTTATGAAGCAGTCATAGAAACAAGAACTCGACAAGTACGATCAATTTTAGAGTATCTCAACAAGTGGAAGAACTTTCCTGTAGAAGATTCCACATGGGAGCATGATAATTTTATACAGAAGCATCAAGAAGTAATCAAGCATTGAGGACAACACTTGTTTGAAGGAGAGGGGCATGTTAAGTCCCTATATTACTAGTGTAGTCTCTTATTGTGTTAGTGTAGCCCCCCTTATTGTTATTGTTGTACCCCTGTAACCCCCATATTGTTATTATTGTGCCCTTACATTATTATTGTTAGGTCGCCTAAGATTACATTGTGGCCCCATGGACTCCTATATATAGAAAGGAGGTTTTTTCATTTGTATCATTCAAGAATTGTTCATTAATGTAATGTATTAGAGGTTGCTCCCTCGAAGTGGCTTATTTCTAAGGTGTTGATCTCTCTTTTCTTCTATTTTTGGAGCTAGTTTCACAATAGCTGGCTCTTGCCATAGCTAGCTTACTGAACTATGCTTAAAAACTTGACTGTGTTTCTTAAATGAACCTTCTCACTGCTGAGAGATTAAACTCTGTCTTTAAAAGACTTCGCTAGACTGTACTCTTTTAAAAAACAAACACAAAACTCTGTTTTTGATAAATACTTGGCTTTTCTGAACCTTCACACTGCTAGTCAAAAGCTTCAACAACTCCTTCTTCCTTTAGCTTCTTTGGAAACTGCAAAGAGCCTGGACTAGCTCTGATACCATGTTGGAATTTTTGAATATTCCAAACAACTGAGAAGAAAATAAAATTCCTCTCCAAACACAGAGAGAACAAAAAAAATTGTGTGGATAGAGAGATGAAGTATAAATTCTATTTCATTAAAAACTCGAACAGTTGCAAAATGAAATTCCTTTTCTTCAGAACTATGGTGTTCTGGATTCACAAAAAAAACTTCTTCTGGTGATTGCTACATACACAATGCTTCTCTCTGTCTTCTTCTTCTGCTTTCGGGAAAAATTACATCATACATAGTCAATGCACTTCTTACAATACCCACACTACTACAATGCTTATATATATTGTATATATATATATATTTACAATATATATATATTATAAGTCATATATCCTAATTTATGAAAACATAAAACATGTCGCGCGACAAATAATAAAACAAAAAAAAAACATTAACCAAAGTTTAGTTTTTGGCAGAGTGCGTAGAAGCCTTCTCATCGGTTTCCATGCCCCACGAAATTTCTGCGATTGGTCCGGATGAAGGTGATGTCACCTTCTCCGGTGGGTCAACTTCAACCTTCACTCCTCATATTGGTTGCCGACGGAATGAGGTTGTCTGCTCGTTAAGTGTGGTTGGTATAGGACTTAATGTGGTAGATGAACTACGACCTTTAACAAAAATGGATTTGTAGGTTTTAAATAAGAAATTTAATGCGAGGTGGAGTGTAAGTGCAAAACTAGACTTCACCGCTGCTGCTGTCCTTTAAGAAATTTACATCAGAATTAACTCGTTGTCCTTCTACTCTGCGTGTGGCAGTTGGAATTAATTTCCAACAGAGTCACAGATAATAAATTGTTTTAAGATTTCTAGTTACATAAATTATTTTCATTCATATGTTCTATAAAATAAATTTCCACATATAATAACAATGAATTGAGTACAATCTCTAATTAATTTAAGTGCATAATGTTTTTGGAAAAAAAAAAAATTGGTGTGTTGTAGCTACTCGGGAAATCCCTACCTACGGATTGGTAAGAGGGAATGTAATCTCCAGAAGAAATACAATGAATTATAGTTTAGGGGTTGGAGGGGCCAGTCCCTCCCCATATGGACAATGCCCATGTCCAAGGGCTAAACTGGTGCAAACTCCGCCGACAGTTACCCGCTAGCATTAAACTCTGAAACCTTTTCACATGCAGGTTATGGTTAGATCCGCCAATGGTTTTTTTAAACGTAGTTTTAACTCCAATTATTCAACTCTACCGTGGTCTATGCCGCGGGTTCTGCCTGCGGTTACGGGTAACTCGTGTGGTTTGGGTTGGCATGTGGCCACCCAACCATAACATTAAACTTAAACGGTTAAGCCACTAGCGGATTTTAGGATCACACCCCAAATTTAGGGCAGAATCACTATTTTATCTCCAGTTAACTTAAGTGCCCCAGATTTAGTGAAGCAGTTTAGGGTGAAACTGGAAACAATTTTTTATGTACTATCTTGAGCATGATTCGACCATTCTTGGAGTGTGAATAGTAAATTTCAAATTTATTGGAAATTACAGACTCATTGGTGAGGTTTACAGATCCATCAAAGGACTTCTGAGCATGATTTAGCTTCAGAAATGTTCTAGGGGCCACGAGGGCCACCAGGAGCCAACAACAGAAAGAGGCCTAGCCAGTGCAGCTAGAGGCCTTTCTCAAGAAACCAATAGTCATTTTGAGAAGTTTCAGGCATTTTGGAACTAATGGTGAGGATTTTAGAGCTAGTAGAGGACTTCTGAAGGCCAATATTCTTCAAAGAAGTTCCAAGGGCCACTAGGTGCCAGCAGGAGAAGGAGGCCTTTCTAGAGCACCCAATATCCATTCTCAACAAACTAGTAGTCTATGATGACTATTTTGAGCCTTATGAATCCAATGGAAGGATTTTCAGAAGCTTTTGAAGACTTTTGAAGGCTGATATGCTTCAGAGAATTTTTCAGTGAACTTAGAGCCAGGAGGTGCCACCAGGTGTTGGAGGCATAATCAGAGCAAACAGAGGCCAATTTTAGTAAGTGGATAGTCTATTATGACTATTTTGGACATTATGAATCCAATGAAGGGATTTTTAGATCCATTTGGAGACTTATTAAGGCCGAGAAACCACAAGGAAGTTCCGGGCAGCCTAGGGCCAACAGTGGATGGAGGCCTAGATTGGGGAGCCAGTGCTCATTTTGAGCAAATGATCAGTATATTTTGGATGTATGATATATGATGGAGATAGTAGGTGAGGTTTCAAGGATAGAAGATAAATTCTAGGGAATCTGTGCCAAAGAGAAGCTCAGGGAAGCTTAAGGACATCGACAGATGAGGTCAAGTCAAAAGGAAGCCTAGTTCTATTTTCAGCGAGATAGCAGCGATTCCAGTGGTATGATGGTATTCTAAACCCAATGGTACAGTCCAAATAACCATTGGAGTTGATTATTTTACTTGTAAAATATACTTTCCATCATAATCCCAAAGAGCCAAATCAGTTGACAAAGGCTCAAGGAGACGTAGCCCACGATATTCGGGTGAACTCCTTTATTAATTTTTTTGTGATGTGTTGATGCTTATTTTCTGCACTTGATGGTTGTTGTACATGCTTAATATCAGCAAAAAAAAAAGTGTAATTCCTCAAACTTAAATCATTAAAACAATTTAAAGCACATAGACCTGAATCAAGAATTCAATTCCCCACAATCAAGAATAAGCTAGATATTAATTTGTTTAACTGAGTGGGAGGTGCTTGAAAAGCATAACAAGTTATCCACCCATTTCAGATCAAAGGGCTAACTTCTAACCCTAAGTGGTTTGAAAAAGTTACATTGAATTGACTGTTGAGCAACCCAATCAGCATCAGTTTGGTGATAACAAAGACAAAGAGGAATTGACTGCAACAAGTAATTCCTCAATGGTGAATCCTCCTACACCTACACAAGCTCAAAAAAGTAGTCACCAAGTGACACCATCAACAAATAATAGGACAACGTTGCACAACCAAGCAGGTGCTTCTCCAAGCACACCACACATATCAAGTCCATCTTTTGCAAGCATAAGAAGACCAAAATTCAGAAATTTAAATGAAATTTATGAGCAATATGAAGTTGATAGTTGTGCTGGTCTGAATTCCTTATTTGCATTGTTTTTTCATGTAGATGACCCAATTGAGGATGTATTCAAAGAAGAGAAATGGGTTGCGGAAATGGATGAATAAATAGGAGCAATAGAAAATAATCACACATGCGAGTTAGTGGACCTTTCGCGAGGAAAAAAATTCATTGGAGTGAAGTGGGTATAGAAGACCAAGAGAAACATTTAAGGCAAGATTGCAAGGCATAAAGCAAGGCTAGTTGTCAAAGGATACAAGCAGCGACATGGAAGAGACTATGCAGAAACATTTGCACCATTCACGAGGATAGAGACAGTGCATACGGTGTTGTCGATTGCCATGAAACATAAATGGAAAGTGTATCAAATGGACATCAAATAAGCGTTCTTGAATGGGGTGCTGAAAGAGGAGGTGTATGTTGCGCAACCTCCTGGTTATGAGATAGAAGGCCAAGAAGACAAGGTGTGTAAGTTGAGGAAAGCTCTTTATGGACTTAAGCAAGCATGACATGCATGGTATAGAAAGATAGATGCTTACTTGACGGAAAATGGGTTCAACAAATGTGATGGTGAACCTATTCTCTACATCAAAGAAAGTGACGGTAAACTTCTTATTGTTGTTTTGTATGTAGATGATTTTGTTTTTATAGGGAGTGATGATTTCCTCATCGATGATTTCAAATCATTCATGAAAAGTGAGTTTGAAATGAATGAATTGGGGTTGTTAAGATATTTTTTGGGGATAGAAGTGAAGCAAACATAAAATGACATTTTTATCTCTCAAGAAAAGTATGTTGCAAACATTTTAGGGAGGATTAATATGCATAACAACAAGCCAACACCAACTCCAACTATCATGGGGTTGAAGTTGAGCAAGGAAGATTGCAACAACAATGTCAATCCGACATTATACAAAATTATGGTGGGCAGCCTAATCTATTTGACCACAATTAGGCTTCATATAATCTATTTAGTAAGTTTGGTGTCAAGGTTCATGGAGACACCCAAAGAGACACATTGGCAAGTAGAGAAAATAATTTTAAATTATGTCAATGGGACAAAAGAGTATGGCATTTTGTACTCTGCAACAGATGATTTTAAGCTAGTTTCTTACATTGACAGTGATTGGGCAGGAAGTGTTGATGACAGAAAGAGCATGTCAGGATATGTTTACTATTTAGGTTCGGGAGCTGTTGGGCCGTTAATATGTCATTATTATTATCACTTGTGAACGCTTATTCCACCCATTTCTACCATTCTTCATCACGTCATTTATTATAATTTATTATTTAAATCCATTTTATGATGATTTATGCTTCTATGAATGAATGTTATTTATTCTCCTTTATTTCTAATAAATTGATGATTATGCATGATTTTATCAATTATAGTTTTAATAAATCAGTTGTAACATTATTCATCATTTTTAGCCTCCAAGATAATTTCCAGATTGAAGATTTGATCATTAAAAGTGCCAACTCAAAAATTCGCTGGAATAGGAAGTGACGGTTTTGCGGTTGAGATTCTGAGCAAATGAAGACGAATATGGAAAATCTGGAACATGGGTTTTGTTCAGAACGGACCCAATTAACTTAACTAAAGAACGGTTTGCCCGAATTCGGCTTGTACTGAGAGAAACGCAGGGTTCTTTGAGCACGATTTTCTCAGATCTGTTGTTGCGGCCGTCCTCCAAATCTCAGCTGCAAAGCCAAATTCGCCTTCTTCTTGTTGATCAATTGGTTGGAAACAATCTAATTTTGTAATATAATCATGTTGTAATTATCTCCATTGTAACCACTCTCTGCTCTCTTTGTATTTAAATCAGAACAGAGATCAGAGAGAAGGGGGACTTCAGGGATGGATTCGAATGATGGAATTGAGGATGAATTAGAGATTCAGAATTGAGGATGGCAGAGAGAATGGATAATGGCTGAGAGATGGAGCGATTTCTTGTTGTAATCCATTATAACTCTGCTTTGATATTTTAATGTAAATCTGGTTGCCATTCATTCTTTTCATTCTGAAGTAGCCCAACAGCATCCGCTGGCGGCTAAGGGCCCAGCCTCTGGTGGATTGTGCTGCTGTTGTATATTATTTCTTTGGTTTATGCGTGGTTTTGCTTATTAGCGTTATTTGGTAATCTGATGTGTTGTTTAGTTTACATCACATGCTCTGTTATGTTTAATTTATTAAGGTTTCTAAAGACAGAACTATTGTATTGACTCTGCATCGTATCACTGTTCTTTTAAGTGTTGATATAATACTGCTAGTCTTTACAGAATACTGTTGTTGTTTAATTACAGAGCCTCTGTGCTGTGCACTTGTTCATTAACATTACGGAATTCATCTTGGGAGTTATGTTCTTTGCGATTGTTGGATCTATAAACAATGTTGTTCTACTTTGAAACGCAGTCGTACTCTTTCTAACTAAGATTGATAATTGGATCAGATTACTATTAATGTGTGCCGTGTGTTAAGTCATTGTGTATTTGTATTTGGATTTCCAGCGTTGTTTTATATCCTCTCATTAATCAATGCTGTTCTATTTCCTTGTGCTGTTCGATTTATTCTTAGAGTAAAGATTACTATTAATTTGGCTTTGCTATTGTTCATTTCCATTAATTAGAGTTTGCTGTCCAGATTCTTTTAATTACAGTTTGCTGCCCATTTACTTTGTTGTTCTATTTGCTATCTGCCGTTCCATTTACTCGCATTTGTTGTTTTGGTGTGAGAGACGATCTAAGGCTGTAGTGAGCCTCGGCATTCACTGTCTAGCTCCCAGACCCGTGGTCTATGCTCTAATTTCCTTTCCATCGGTTTCCAAAGGGATGAGCTATTGTTGTCAAACCCTTGACTGATACATTGCTTATTTTTCCGAATGCATGATTTAAAATCTTAAAGTGCTTTGCTGTAAGTAGATTTTATTTCCAGCTTTCATTTACTTTTGGATTTTAAGCACTATACTGCAAAACATTACTCTTGAGTAAATAGCTGCCTCAGACTGAGTACACTCTTGAAACAAAAAGTCGTCCCTGGGTTGACAATTAATGTGAGGTAATTAAGAGTTACAAAGACACCTTTTTATCGCTCCACATTTTGGCGCCGTTGCCGGGGAGAGTGTAGCCATTTCTAAAGAGTAGTGTGAATCTGATGAGTGCCTGCGAGGGAAGAGTTGGATCTTAAAAACGGAAGGTAAGAACCTACGTGCGGAGCATGTAAAAGCCCTGCTCCACTGTCCGCTTTCCTAACAGATTTGCTGTTGCTTTGTTAGGTAGAAATAGATGTTTGAATTTTTGTGTGAATGACTAGGAAAAAAATAGAAATTTTGGAAAATGAATCACAAGGTTTCACTCAAGTGGTGATGTAAGCACCACCCATTTCACTAACTAATTGACAGGAACATTGGAAGAAGGAGCTTTGAAGGAACACATGAGGGAAATCTTCTGTTATGATAAGAAACTGTCCAACATTTTTACTTTTGAATTTCCTGCTCAACTAATTCCACACCCTCACCGCAATAAACTAGTACAACATATTTACAATGTTGAACTGCCAAATTTACCCACCCTTCCCACCCATTCTATCTCACATGTGTTATTTAAGAAAACTTACAATGAGATTAAGAATGTTTCAAATTCAAAAATTGTAGAAGTTATTGAAGAAAATGAGGTTTCTTTTACTATGCATCAACACGCTATTTTAAAAGCTCAAGAACTTCATGATACGATGGCTATGGGAAATCAAGAAAATAAAGGATATATTGAAGATTGGTTTCATTCCATCACTTGTTTGCAACATCACTCTATGCTTCAACAATTTTTGATACCATTTTTTCCAGGGAAGTTGGCTTCTCGTACCCTAATTTTCACTAATATGCATTTTTCAAATTTGGGTATGTGCATACTAGAGGCCTTATTTCTAAAATGGTTCCACTGGAAATACTCTTATACATAAACATATTCGATTCTCAAAGAAGAGTAGGATAGTGGAAAAAAAATAATAATAATAAAATAAGGACATAAATAAATGCATTTTGTTTTTTTTGTAAAAATAGTTGTTTTTTGTTGCAACATGCTATGCAAATCAATATTGGTGATAATTTTTTTTAATTCATTTGTGTATGTAGATGACTTATAATGGAAATAATAGCTCTACAAACACTCATATTCATTTTTTTATCACCAATTTAAAAAAATGCTTGAATATCATTTTTTGGCTTGCGGGCTTGATGAACTTTCTGGAAAAATAGTCGGGACAGTCATGTTTTGAGGGACCCAAAATGAATATTTTTAAAACCTGTTTCTACCCTAGGTAGCCCTTGATGTCTACTTTCTAACCCAATTTGAATCAGTCAATTTGGATTTGAAACGAAAAAGTTAGAACCAAAACATTGACCGGATGTCTAGCGGGCAGCTCAGGAACAGAGTTGGGACAGTCAGTTTTTTGAGGCCTAAATGACCATATTTTTAAAACCTGTTTCTACCCTAGATAGCCCTTGATGTCTAATTTCTAACCCAATTTGAATCAGTCAATTTGGATTTGAAACGAAAAAGTTAGAACCAAAACATTGACCGGATGTCTAGTGGGCAGCTCAGGAACAGAGTTGGGACAGTCAGTTTTTGGAGGCCTAAATGAATGAATTTTTAAAACCTGCTTCTATGGAAGATTTCCCTATGAATCTAGTTTACAATGCAATTGGAATCACTCATTTTCGATATCGTATGGGGAATTTATGATCAAAATACTGACTGTCTATCGTAAAACAGCACCCTTAAAACTATGTCTTTTCGGCTGTTCCTTACAGTATTTGACCTATCAATTCTTCTTTTCTTCAAAACCTGTTTCTATTGGAAATAAATAAATGAATCTAATTTCATTTCCAATTTGAATCATTCGAATCCGACATCAAACGAAAAATTTATGCTTGAAATATCAACGGTTGGTCTAAGTTGGGTAATCGGAAATGACTCTGTTATGCAGGTTGTTTTAACTAAAATTGAAATATCATATCATCGAATTTCTAAAACCTGTTGCTACTGGAGGTAAAAATTTGAATTAAATCTCATTTAGCTTTGGAATCACTCAATTTCGATGAAAAACAAAGAAGTTGTGATTAAAACACTGCTGGATAGTATGGTCGACCACTGCTCTCCCGCAGGTGACAAATAAATTTTACTTTGTTATTCTCTCAATGGATTTGTTATACAGAGTAACTACTTGTTGTTTTTTGCATAATTCTTGGATTAGGAAAGCCCGCGCACCTCTCTTTCTCCATGGTTTAATGTTTTATTGCAGGTAGATACTCGTTTTTTGCAGGTCCTAAGAGAAAAAGAAGGTCAATTTATGGACGAGTGATTCTTGAAACAAACTTTAATAAAACAAAGGAATTTCATCCAACTCATTACCCAACGGATTCATAATATAACAAATGAAGAATTGATTTCAATTTGAAGATTCATGTCTTATCACTGCTGCCAAAACATTTTTCAAAGAGATCATTTTTTTGACATAACATCACAGCTGTTGTAACTTAATTTAGTTATTTACATATTGTTTTTAAATAAAACGTTGTTTCATTTCTGATATTTTTATATTTTGTGTTTCAGGTGTTGCTTCATTCAAACTGTGACCCATCCTCAGCATCAATACAGTGAACAGCTAATTCATTCTTTGCGTGCTTGCATTTCATGCTTGTGCATTTTTGCTGTTCTTTTTCTGAAGGGACAACGTTTGTGTGCACTTTTGTCGTTTTTGTTGTTTCTTTTTCAAAAGGACATCAATTTCGTTTTATTATTCCTTTTCCAAAGGAACAACACCTTTTTGGTCAGCAATTCATTTGTCACGGGTCATTTTGCCATTCCTTTTCCACGACTCTTTTTGCTGTTCCTTTTTCACGTTTTGCTGTTCCTTTTCGAAATGGAACAACACTTCTGCACTTTCACGTTTGTTGTTCCTTTTCGAATGGAACAACACTTCTGCATTTTTCATTTTTGTTGTTCCTTGTCCAAAGGAACGACACTTGCATTTTTGCTATTCCTTTTCGAATGGAACGGCATTTGCGTTTTTGCTGTTCCTTTTCGAATGGAACGACACTTGCGTTTTTGCTGTTCCTTTTCTAAAGGAACAACACTTGCGTTTTTGTTGTTCCTTTTCTAAAGGAACAACACTTTTAGTTTTTGCTGTTCCTTTCTTCAAAGGAACGACATTTGCATTTTCACACTTTTTTGTGTGTATTTTTGCTTTTTGTGTGCATTTCCTTTGTTGTTCCCTACAAGGAACAACACTTTTTTTGCGTATTTTTGCTGTTCATTCAAAAAAGCAACACTTTGGGAGTATTTTCGAGAGCAACCCTTCCTTCCTCTTGTGGAATTATTCTTAGTTCATCTCAACCACATTTTACTGATTCCCCTTCATGGCATGAAGTACACTATTTTTACGAGGACAAGAATTATGGATTCTATTGAAGCGAGTTAATATCATTCACGTTATGATCTTTAACAGGACAGCTCCTTGATGATAGATTATTTTCAAAAAGGACACAATTATTTATATACTACTTTACTGCATTGTTTTCTGTTGAACATGATATTGATTGATCATCTTAATACCATGTTGGTTCCACCCTTCTGGATTATAATCTTCTCTGTCTGTAATAAATGAGATTATGGGTATATTTTTCTATTGACATGTTCAACTTCTTCCACCATCCCTGCTTTTAAGGAGTACTGAGTCTCCCTCTTTTTATCATAAAATTGTGTAATAACAACAAAATTTTGTTCACAGAGGTAGGATAGGGGGTCTCATTACGAGCCAGCCTACCATGTTCATAAGGTTGTAAGAAAGTGACATTCCCATTATGGCCACCACACCAGGGTTATGATCCATTGGATAGTCAAATTATCCTTGGAACAGGAGGTCTCATCACGAGCCGGCCTGATCACTTTTGCTACATCCTAGTGAATGGCAGTGTGGTTATCTGGTTACCACGCCAGCACAGTGATCTCTTCTGTGGAACAGCACTGTAACTCTCCATTTATAAATTGAGGATCCTGGCCCATATGGGTTAAAAAGCAACCCTGCCGAGGCTATGGACGCCTGCTGGCAGCAGCGGCTCTGCTTATGGTATTGAAGTTATATCTTATCGTCAATTATTACTATAATACCCTTTTCTTATTTTTTTCTTTTTATCAGAGAAGTTATTTCCTTAATTTTTTTTTTCCCTGTTTTGAACCTTTATGCATGAGAAATTGTTTTCAGATCAATCACATCATTTTCAGCTAGAATGCTGTCAGTTAAGCATCTTTTTAGCATATTGTCGTCTTTTTTTGTTTTGCATAAACTATCATCAATCCAAAGCGTCCTATCTCTTATTCATAACTATCTTTACACACTCTGCTCTCATTATAATCATAACCCTCGTTGTCCTATCATTGATATGTGTACTCTGCTTCATTCACTGCTATATTGTTCATTCCCTTGCCTTGCCATCAGCACAACACCTCTCATATGCTTTATGGTCATGGAATTCTTTTTCCAATTGGAGGGGAGAATGTATGCATTATGGGATTGCATGCGATATGATTACTGCACTCTGCCATCACTTGTTGATTTGCCAAAATATTAGTATTGCATGTATACATAAGTTTTTCTGATTGAAATTTTTGCATGCATCTTATCTATTGCTTACACTATGGATTCAAGAACATTGTATGCCAAATAGTGATTTATTTACAGGAGAACAACAAGTATGGGGCAGAACTCTATTCGCATCATGACTACACTATTGCAACTAACAGAAGAGGCTCGCGCACGTGAACAATTCTTCAGACATGATGTGCTTACCTGGATTTCACCTTTTGCATCACTTTCAGCACCAACTGTGCCTACATCAGCTTCAACAACTGCCAGTCCATATATGTCATTCCACATTTTTGGAGGTAAAACTTGAGGTAAAATAGCATAATTTTCTGATTTATTACGAATTTAAGAGAATTTCATGAAAATCCATTTTGAGCATTATTTATCATCCTTCATTCCACATCTTTACCACTTTCCCTTTTTCAGCAGCATATCATTTTCGAGTATGGGGGAGTGTTCCTTTCATTCATGTCTTTCTTATGACCATGTTATTCATCTTCTTTATCATCCATTGCTATTCTTATTCACTCTCACCACCTCCCTTATTCCATGTTGTTTTACACCAAGCATAGAATTCAACAGCTGGTAGCAACCACCTCAATTTTTTTCCAGCATCGCATGAGGGCATGCTAATTTTTCAGAGAGGGGGAGGAATTGCTACGCATGATGGATGTTTTCAATTTTCTTTCTCATTTAAGACATACAATTTCATTTTTACACAATGCAGAAATTGATTTCCATAATATTTAAAAAAAAAAAACCATGAACTCAATTCTTGTGATTTCTGGAAAACACAGACGTATCATTAATACAAACCCAGATACTTTCAAGATAAATTGGAAATCATGCACTCTCACCTACAACCATTTTGTTTATATCTCATGATCCGTGCATCAAAACGATCTGATTTTTGGATCATAAAGGCATTCATATATTATAAATTGACTTGCCAAATTTCAACAAAAGCTGGTTTGTAGTTTTTGAGAAAATGGTTAATGAAGTTTGCTGTTACTTATATCATATTTTGCTGCAACTTCATACATATAGTTGAATGTCAATGTAAAAATTGTTATGCCTTCATTAAGATTGCTAAAATTGAATATTCATTAATTAAGGAAGCATTCATTTGTTCTCAAATTTTTATTGCTTGGTTAACACATGGGTTTTGTCTTTGGGTTGCATGAGGACATGCAATATATTCAGTTTTCGTTGCATGAGGACATGCAACATATTGAGTGTGGGGGTATGTTGGGCCGTTAATATGTCATTATTATTATCACTTGTGAGCGCTTATTCCACCCATTTCTACCATTCTTCATCACGTCATTTATTATAATTTATTATTTAAATCCATTTTATAATGATTTATGCTCTTATGAATGAATGTTATTTATTCTCCTTTATTTCTAATAAATTGATGATTATGAATTATTTTATCAATGATAGTTTTAATAAGTTGGCTATAACATTATTCACCATTTTTAGCCTCCAAGATAATTTCCAGATTGAAGATTTGATCATTAAAAGTGCCAACTCAGAAATGCGCTGGAATAAGGAGTGACAGTTTTGCGGTTGATATTCTGAGCAAATGAAGACGAATCTGGAAAATCCGGAACATGGGTTTTGTCCAGAACGGACCCAATTAACTTTATTTAAGAACGGTTTGCCCAAATTCGGCCTGTGTTGAGAGATTCGCAGAGTTCTTTAAGCACGATTTTCTCAGTTCTGTTGTTGCGGCCGTCCTCCAAATCTCAGCTGCAAAGCCAAATTCGTCTTCTTCTTGTTGATCAATTGGTTGGAAACAATCTAATTTTGTAATAGAATCATGTTGTAATTATCTCCATCGTAACCACTCTCTGCCTCTCTTTGTACGGAGGTCGAACAGAGATCGCAGAGAGAAGGGACTTGTGTGATGGATTCGAATGATGGAATCGAGGATGAATTAGAGATTCGTAATTGAGGATGCAAGAGAATGGATAATGGCCGAGAGATGGGAGCGTTCTCGTTGTAATCCATTATAACTCGCTTTGATATTTTAATGTAACCGTTGTCGTTCATTCTCGTTCATTTGAAGTAGCCCGTACAAATACCGCCGGCGGCCAAGGGCCCAGCTCGGTGGATCGTGGCCGTTGCCGTGTGGCTATTTCCTTTGGTTTATGCGTGGTTTTTCTTATTAGCGTTATTTGGTAATCTGATGTGTTGTTTAGTTTACATCACACGCTCTGTTATGCTTAATTTATTAAGGTTTCTAAAGACAGAACTATTGTATTGACTCTGCATCATATCTCTGTTCTTTTAAGTGTTGATATAATATTGCTAGTCTTTACAGAATACTGTTGTTGTTTAATTACAGAGCCGCTGTGCTGTGCACTTGTTCATTAACATTACGGAATTTATCTTGGGAGTTATGTTTTGCGATTGTCAGATCTATAAACAATGATGTTCTACTTTGAAACGTGCCGGTGTTTTATAACTAAGATTGATAATTGGATCAGATTACTATTAATGTGTGCCGTGTGTTAAGTCATTGCGTATTTGTATTTGGATTTCCAGCGTTGTTTCATATCCTCTCATTAATCAATGCTGTTCTATTTCCTTGTGCTGTTCGATTTATTCTTAGAGTAAAGATTGCTATTAATTTGGCTTTGCTGTTGTTCATTTCCATTAATTAGAGTTTGCTATTCAGATTCTTTTAATTACAGTTTGCTACCATTTACTTTGTTGTTCTATTTTGCTATCTGCCGTTCCATTTACTCGCATTTGTTGTTGCTTATCACAAGACGCATCTAAGGTCAGAGACCGCCGGGAGATTCACCTGCCTAGCTCCTGCACTCCGTGGTCTATGCTCTAATTTCTTTCCATCGGCCTAAAGGGATGGGCTATTGTTGTCAAACCTTGACCGATACATCGTTTATTTTTCCAAATGAATGATTTAGTTTAGAACATTTCAGCTTCTTGTTGTTCCAATTAGATTTTATTTCCAGCTTTCATTTACTTTTGGATTTTAAGCACTATACTGCAAAACATTACTCTCGAGTAAATAGCCGCCTCAGACTGAGTACACTCTTGAAACAAAAAGTCGTCCCTGGGTTGACAATTAATGTGAGGTAATTAGGAGTTACAAAGACACCTTTTTATCGCTCCACAGGAGCCATTTCATGGGATTCCAGGAAGCAACTGATAGTGTCATTTTCAACAATAGAAGTTGTATATGTCGCCGCAATAGCAACAATGTGTCAAGAAGTTTGGATGAGAAGGATGTTGTGGGATTTATGTCATGAACAAGATGGAACAACCACTATTTTCTGTGACAACAGTTTAGAAATTTCACTATCAAATAATTTTATCTTTCATAAGAGGACAAAGCACATTGATGCAAAATATAATTTCATAAATGGCCAGAAGAACAATTTGCAGACATCTTCACAAAACCATTGGCACGTGGATTTTTTTTTTATCTCAAATATTGTTTGGGAATGGTCAATGGTGGAATTTGTGATTAAGGGGCAGTTGTGTTGGAGAATTAATCTCAACCACCACGTTAAATACACTGACAACAACCATATCTCAGTGAATGTTTTTCACGTTGCAGAGTGTGTTTGCAGGCAAGGACATCGCATAAATCAAGTTTTGAGTAGAGTAAATTTTACCCATTCTGCAATAGACTAAATTAATTAAAATTGAAATTGAAATTTATTAATGGTCAGTAGAAACACATGGGCAAACATCTACTCATCCGCAAAGTTCATAAAATGATGTTTTCCCATTCCGTTGTATTAAATTTTGTTTGTCATGAATTAATGTACTAGATATATATGTTTTGAATTAACAATCATAGTGTAGTCTGATGTAATGTGGCAGCTGTAAGTATTCTGTGGAGAAAATCGTGGAGAAAATTTTGGTGGGCGTGTGAAAACAATATGTTACTGTGTGTTGATTCTGCAACCCATGGTGAATGTAATTTAGTAAGAATATGTGTTTTACTGGTGAAGGAGCTGCAACCTCCATATGAATTATCTCTTGTGTTTTTGAATAATAACATAAAGTATTGTTAGTTGCGATATGATTTTGGAAATTTCATGTGTGAATTTTACGGCTACAACTTTGTTTTACTATGTTTCATCGTAAGTAAATCTGTTTGATTTTATTTTCTCCATTATAGTTTCGATTTTAATCTCAACCACTCTGTATTGAAAGAAAGTCTTTCATGATTTGATTTATGCAATTGTGTTGTCTTGTTTAAGACCTCTTCACAACTTTGTGTGAATTGTGTGTGTTGAGGAAGCATCCTCCATTTTTATTTAAATTATAACAAGTTGTTGGGGCATCATAACTTGTTTGTAAAGCCACATTCGGCTATAGAGTTGGTGGACATCACCACCATCATCCTTTCCACCCACAAGTGTTCATGCATTCTTCTGTTTCTATCAATTCTTTTATATTCTTAGCCACAATCTTGGATGTCTGTGCATAATTGATTACTAAAATAAATGGAAAGTAGAAAATACATAATTGGGGAAAAAGCATAGTTATTAAAACCGGAACCAGTGGACCTAATGAACCGGGTTTCTAACCGGAACCGGTCTAATCGGGAGTGGTCAGATCTCAATGAACCGGTTTAAAAAAAAATATATTAAATAATTATTTTTTAATAAAAAAAACTATTTTTAAGATTTTCAACCATGATTCCAAGCCAATAGAGACAAAATATGCAAAGTTTTCTCATTTATATACCATGCAAAGGTGAATATATCAAAATGGCACCGAGTGTAATACATATCATCGAAAAATACATAAGCAATGAGGCTCCAAATGGCCCATAAAGTCCAAAAACAATGCTACAAGATATGAGGCCATTGGCCTAATACAAGACTACATATTAGTGATCAACAACATGATCACTCCTCATCACGATCAAAATCATCACCACTACTAGACAAGGGATCATCAACATGAGCTACATAAATAATATGGCTCAGAGTTTGAGGACTCCTAAAACTTCTCTACAACTTTAGTAGTAGTAGTAGCAGTAGCAAAAATATACATCAAAACTACAAATCACTGAGCAACATGGTCTCTCATGAAACTCATCATTGATTCATCGCTACTAGAAATGGGATCATCAACAAGAGATACATAAACATCTTCTAGCTCAAAGTCTTCAGACTTGGATTGCTCAACCTTATAACATGATAGAAATTGAAAAAGTTTAACATGCCTAACCAGTGACTTTGGTTTGAGTGAAGGGTTCATCTCCTCAACCTTAAAATGCGGTAGAAAAATATTAGCATGCCTAACCAGTTGTTTTCCTTTCAGTGAAGGGTAAACTCTTGTTAAGGCCACGGTAGGGGAGTTCAACAATCAATACCACCAACATCAACAAAGTTCAACAATCAATGCCACCAACATCAAGGTTCTTAAATGACTTCATGCTCTTGATAAAATGCCAATCTCGTACCCTTACACATGATAGAAACAAATGGAAACATTGCAAACCCCCAAACCATGAACCCTGAAAACCATTAAGTCTGCTGAATTTTGAGTGAAATCTAAAATTCTAGTTTCTCCATATGAAATCCAATGAGGACGAAACCACTCTTAAACATCCTGAGTCATTTCATGGTAATGTTAAAAATTTAAGTAAAAGTGAAATTTCCTTTATTTTTCATTATTTAACATTACCATTAATTGCCAAGAGGATGTGTCAAGAAAATGAAAGGGTAGGCAAAGTCAAGTGAAGCCCCCCTTGCCCCCCTGAAATGGTAGCACAAACTTGAGCATGGGACACCTAACCAGCCGGTTAGGTCTGGTTAACCGGAATTTTTTTGTGAGATGCCTCCTTAAACCCGGTTGCATGGCCAGTTCTACCCGGTGACTTAGCTGACCAGCCGGTTTGACTGGTTACCAATTCAAACTGGCCAGTTTTGATAACTGTGGGCAAAAGGGATGAATTTATTTTGATTGCTTATGTTTTAGCAAATTTTTAGAATTAAAGGGAAAAAAACAAAATTAAGTCATTCTTATTCTCAAATTCTACCGTCAAACTACTTTAAATAATCAATAAAAACTCACCCGACATTCATATTGCACATTTCCATCACTCAAGATGGACTTCTCAAGCACACAACGTGCTCCAGAATATGACACAGAAAACACGTAAACCTTCGTGGACAGCTTCTAGCATATTATTCCACCTGATCATTTATGGATATAATAGTGATTAATGTATAAATTAAAAGGAAAATTAATTCCCTTAACATTTAATATGATCCAATGATTAAAAAAAAAACATTAACTAAGTCAATTACATATTCTATATGAACATACCCAACATTAAATGAAATCAATTTTACATACCGTAAACAACTTGCAGACTTATAACTGAAATAAGGGCTAATATTGTCAGAAGAAGCCTCGCAAAAACCATTTCTGTATTGTTCTGAATCTCGGTCAGCACTCTGTTTTCTCTATTATAATGAGGATGTATGTATAACATGTGCCAACTATGCTAATTAATCTCACTTGCAGAAACAATTTCAGAAAAATGGGTAGCATAGTATTAAAAGATGCGTGATTGATGAATCTATACTATATACAAATTTATAATCGCGGTAAGTATATATGGAGCTAAAGAATTGAGAGAAAACGACCAACCGCGTGGACATATTTTCAACGTGGAAGGTGTTGCAATTATTTTATTACAATATGCAGGGCCTTTGCTCGAACGAAGGTTCTTGAATCACTGCCATCGAATTTTGTGTCGACTTGTTAGGCCGCACTGTCATTGTGAGTAGTTGGACTAAAGGGACTTGGAGGTCTAATTTCACACTCATTTGAAACGAGCATGACTCTGAAACATGGGGAAAATGGTAATTTGCGTTGATTGCGCCGTTTGTTATTGACTTGATGATGTGTTGTTACTTTTAGCCAAAACTTCGAAGCTAAGGAAACTTCTAACATACACTGTACACAAATCTAGATAACCAGGTGGTCCATTATTTGCAAAAAAATTCCTCAGATCTAATGAGATGGAGAAGGAGACAGGAAGGTCAAGGTTATATGTAACTCCTCAGATCTAATTTGCTAGTGAAAACTTCTTCAATATCATAACTTGTTGAACTAAACTTGAAGAAGCATGATTATGTAGAAAGAATGATCAATTGTAGGAAGAAGTTATTAGTATGAGGGAAACACATGAATAGTGATAGGGGGAGATTCCATTTCACATTGGAAAGTATGACTTGATGATGGCATCTCAAATGTAAAGCATTATAAAGATAAGATAAAGATGTATATTAGCATACGGGTGCATGGTCACATGGGGAGACACTATAAGTCCAAAGGAAAGAACAAGAATAATTGGAGAATAGCAACTAGAAGCATGGTTTCAAGGGGAGACTCCATAAGGTCTACAAGTAATTTGAGGGGTACATACATTAATAGATATGACAAATACTTAGAAATTAAGGAAGCATGGTATCAAGGGGATAATCTATCAAAAAAGTCTAGCAACAGTTGGAGAATCATTGGTAGCATTTCCTCAGGGGGAGACTCTATTAGGTCCACAAGAAAATCTAGGAATAGCCGGAGAAGCATTGGAAGCATGGTTTGAGGGGGAAACTCTATTAGGTCCATAGAAAATTCCAAGAACAGTTGGAGAATCATCGATGGGGACTTACAATGTATTATTAGGAGATATTCCATTTATAATATTAGGATCAAGTCCACACACAACCATGAAATCTTGGTTGGAAATCATGTTCATTTTCCATTGATGTAAAAGGGGGAGAGAATGTACACATTGAATAAGGAAGAAAAAAAAGGTAACAAGATCAAGTAACAAATCAAAGGGAGAGAGAATCCAGACATAAAAGAAGAAAGACAAAGAAGAGAAGTAACATAATCAAATATAATTCCCCAGCAACATGTCAAAGGGAGCTTAGAGTTTTGGTTCATTTCCATCAATGACTACAAAATTACATTCAACATGCATACAACATGGCAAAGCATTCTTCCACAAACACATCGCCATTTGAGGCATGCCTTGGGTACTTGCCAAGATCACCTTTGGACTTCATCTTTTAGAAAGATGTCACTATAGATGGTCATAGTGACACAGATAAGTCAAGGAAGTTCATTGAAAAAATTCAGTTGGTATGTCACACAGTGCAAGAACAACTTGAAAAGAGTCAAAGTAGCTATAAGGAAATGCATGATAAACACCTTGTTGATCAAAAATTACAGGTTGGAGATGAAGTTTGGTTATATGTCAGAAAATAAAGACTTCAAGGGGAAGGTAAAAGGCTTAAGCCAATCCGTTATGGTCCTTTTAAAATTATGAAAAAGATTGGTAACAATGCATTTAAGCTAGATTTTCCTCCTTATATGAAAATATATTATGTCATTAATGTTGAGAATTTGGGATTGTTTGAGCCTCCATTGATTGATGATCGGGGAGAGCATGTTCAACTGCCATCAATAGATGATATCTTGCCTGAATATCTTGATGAACTTCAGCAAGATCTCATGCTTGATAGAAGAACCAGAACTTCAATAAGAGGGAATGTCGAATACGTTACAGTGGGACTAAAGGGACAAAATCCTTCCAACACCAAATGGATGGAGATTGAAAGGGTGAGGGATTTGTACCCTCACCTGCTGAACAATTGATAGTATATTTTAGCATCCAAAAGGCTTCTAGTGGGGAGGAATGATCATAGGCTTAGTATTAAGCTAAAAAATGAAATTTCTCATAAATGCTCCAAACAATAATGAAAACTAAGAGCTCGTCTCCAGGAATTTGGTGCAATTCGTTTCATCAAAAACTGACTTCGGATGAGGAAGTTATGACCTGTTGTTCTTTTTCTCAAACAACTGAAAAAATTATGGAACAGTGACAGGTTGATGACATGGTGGTCCAGTCATCACTCCAGGTATATTCAGGGAATATTCTCTAGTTTTAGCCCAATGACATTGTGACAAGTGTCACAACAGGATTTGCTAGTGAATTTTGGAGGTGAAATTTTTTTACATTTATCCTAAGGTTGAAGGAGATTTTTTTTTAGTTGGAATAGTCAAACCAGAGCTAAACACGTGGTTCAGCCAGGGGCCGCCACGTGCCCCCTCTGGTGGACCCATCCAACCCTTGGGAACTGGTCGAAGTTTATGTTGAAATTTCGAATTTATGTATTAACCAAAGTTCTACACACATATATATATTTCGGGATATATACATTTCAATTAACCAATGTTCATATATTATGTAGGTGAATATATATCTATAACCAAAGTTTTGGCTAAGGGTTGAATTTTGTAACTTGGAGAAAATTTTTGGTGTAGGGGTTGTGGTCGAATCCACAACCTACCTCACACAACTCCACTGACTTACCACCTCATCTATCCGTTGGGTCTTAACCCTATATGGTTGCCACTGCTATTTATTGTTTGTCAATTCCGATGGTGGGGGTTCGAAGGGGGCCAACCCCCTCCCATATGACTACATTGCAAAACTGTGGATGGAGCCAAATGCGATGGGAATACTTTAACGCTTAATCCACAATTATTCCAGTAATCTGCGGGTTAAGGACTAATTAAACTAGTTTTATAACATTTGGATAATGCGTAGTTAAGACGCGCTTATCACAGTTAAGCATAGTCTTCACTGTTAATTGGCAGTAGAGTTAGCAGAACCACCTATTACAGCGAAATCCACCAAATTGTCAGAGTTATCTGGAGTCTTCTCTAGATTTGGAGGAGATATTGTAGGAAAAATTGTTTTGGCCATAACTAGAGAAATTTTCGACCAATTTTGGCTCAGGAAGAGTCATTCTTGGTATATTTTGATGTTTTCCACACATTGGAGCAGGTTTCAGAGGCAATAGGAGACTATAAACAAAATTATTTGCATAATTGAGCTAATACAAAGGCTCATGCCATGGAAGCTGGACCAAGGAGATGTATCCCACGAAGGGTGAACTCCTTTATCAAAACAAAGTGTTAATGATTCAATTGTGATGGTTTGTTGTGTGTTTGTTTGCTGTTGTCTAGCATTTATTTTCCATGCATGTTCAAATATTCAACTTAATCTCCACACATTTACTTGTTAATAAATCATAAGCACTTCAATAATCCCATGTACAAGAAGCAAAGATCAACACTTTTAATATAATTCTGAAGATGAAATTAGCACAACAAAACTAACATTAAAATTCAGATCACTCTCCAAATGTGTTAAATCTTGCAAATATAACACAGGACACCTATATCGAAAATTCTCTAATTTAATCCTCGAGAAGCATTCATCCATATTTCTATAAGGACATCATTTCCATGGCTATTAAGAACACACAGTCAACGTAATTTCATTTTTTTACTCTCTATCATAACAACCATACACACGAGCATTTAAATAAGAAATTTACAGAGAGATCAAATAATCAATGCACATACAATATAACTCAGATTACTCCACACTATATATTTATAGAGAATTTACATGGGCTCTTTGCACGAGCTCTCCAAGCTACACGAGCTTTGATCCTTGCACTCTATTTTCTAGACTGTAAACTCTAACCCCCCTTTATTGAATTGAGATCTAATGTACATATGTATAATCTATTATTCACTAAGAAATATCCTAATAGAAAAAACCAAATGGGACATTTGTCCCAACAAAATAACACCTCAGCTTGACAGTCGTTATCCCTACAAAGGCCCACTTGGAAATAACACCAACATCCTAATAACTCAATTTATTTCTAAATTCAAGACACATATATTTAAATAAAAATCCACAATTTCCAATCTATATAAACTACATTTGAGGGAAATTTCTTTCCCTTTTAATATTGTATAAAATATTTTGGGTCTAAGCAAAAAGAATTGTTTAGGGGTTGATGCATCTACATCAGTCACATCCTCATCACTTGGTACATCAACACGCTTGTCACATAGTGGAACTTGACAACAAGAATTTGAAGATTTGAAAGTTCCATTAGAGAAAATTTGAGGTCTAAAATGGGCCTCCTAAAAATATTATAAAATAATAGTGGAAATAATAAAATAATATTAGAACAACTTATCAAGTTTTAGAGGGAAATTTTTTTTTTTTTTTTTCAAATCATATTTCAACTTATCTCCCTATGATTTTACTCAAATTTAAAGTGGAAGCACTTGTTGGATGTGAAATTTAAATTTTCATCTAAGGAGTACCCATGTTGCACAATTTTGATGGACTCTACTATACTAAAAATGTGAAATACATGAAAAAAACGTGATTGAAATCATGTTTTGTTAATAAATTTCGCAATTTTTGTGTAATAGGGTTCGTCGAAAGTATGCAACATGGGTACGCCTTAGATGAAAAATTAAATTCCACATCTAATGAGTGATCTTGCTCAAAATTTGAGTAAAATCATAAGCAAATAAGTTGAAAATACAAGTTTAAAAGATATATATTTTTAATTTTTTTAATTTTTTAATTTTTTATGACTTACTTCACGTAGTTGAATCCCAAAAAATGATATGTAATATAATGCACTGCAAAAACTCTCAATACTTAAAATACAAAGAGTGAAGGGATCTCTACTTGAATGGTTCATGAGACACAATACTTTCTAAAGTTTTGCAAATGGGGTAGCAAGCTAAGTGGGCTTGATTGTAGGGAAAACTCCAGAGTAAAGCGCACTTGAGCCAAAGGTGATTTGGGATAGGTGACCTGTCGGAAAGTCTTGGTTACCGAGTGCAAGCCTCGGAAGTGATGATTGACGCTATGTTATTCATTTCACTAGTTTCAATCTCACTTCTTCACCCCTGTGAGAATCATCTGATGCAATGAGTGCTAAGTGCACTATTCAAAAATCATGAGAAATTAGTCAGTTAGGTCTATTTCTCAAGGAAATGGTCATAGACGAATGACTTACTTAACACAATTGAATCCCAAAAAATGATATCTAATATAATGCACTGTGAAAACCCTCAATATTTAAAATACAAAGAGTGAAGGGAGCTCTACTTGAATGGTTCATGAGGCACAATACTTGCTAAGGTTTTGCAAATGGGGTAGCAAGCTAAGTGGGCTTGATTGTGAGGAAAACTCCTGATTTAAGCACGTTCGAGCCAGAGACGATCTGGGATGGGTGACCTCCTAGGAAGTCTTGGTTATCGGGTGCAAGCCCTGGAAGTGATGATTGACACTATGTGATTCATTTCACTATCTCAATCTAAAATCATGAGAAATTAGTGAGTTAAATCACCTGATGCAATGAGTGCTAAGTGGGCTATTAAAAAATAATTAACTATCTCTCATGGAAATGGTCATAGATGAATGATGAATCATCCTCATAATTAACATCATCATATTTTATTCTATTAATTATTTTAAAGTTGATTTGTGTTGTGATTTTTGTTTTGAAACTCATTTTTTATCTCAAAATTTGTGTAATATACCATTACCTAGATCCAATAATCATTTATTTATTTGAATCTATAAATCCAAAAATTTAAAACTTCCTAATATATGGAAAAAATCAAAATATCTAAATTTTAAACCATTATAAAATATGAAACTTTTCAATTTGTGTAATATACCATTACCTAGATCCAACAATCATCTATTTATTTGAATCTATAAATCCAAAAATCTAAAACTTCTTAATATGTGGAAAAAATAAAAATATCTAAATTTTAAACCATTATAAAATATGAAATGTTTCAGTAGCTGTTAAGTCCCTATATTAATAGTGTAGTCCCTTATTATGTTAGTGTAGCCCCCGTTATTTTTATTTTTGTACCCCTGTAACCCCCATATTGTTATTATTGCGCCCTTAGATTATTATTGTTAGGTCGGCTAGGATTACATTGTGGCCCCACTAGGATTATATTGTGGCCCCATGGACTCCTATATATAGAATGAGGTTTTGGTTATTTGTATCATCCAAGAATTGTTCATTCATGTAATGTATTGGAGGTTTCCTCCTCGAAGTGGCTTATTTATAAGGCGTTGATACCTCTTTTCTTCTATTTTTTGAGCTGGTTTCACAACATTTGGTATTAGAGCTTTGGATTCTAGGGTTTCACTGCTCCAAACAGGTCATCATGGAATTGTCACTATAAATTTTTTTCTAAGAAGGTTCAGAAGCTAAAAATTTTATAGTGCGAAGCCGAAATCCTGAGGAACATCGTTGCAAAATTTCAGATCTTGGTTCGCAATATTTTCAGAGATATGATCTATTGAACTTAGGTCTTTTTGTAGGCTCCTGAATTTAACCTAAACAGGTCATCATGGAATTTTCGCTATAAATATTCTTCTACGAAGGGTCAGAAGCTGAAATTTTTAAGGAGTGAAGAAGAAATCCCTAGGAATATTATCCCAAAAGTTTAGAGCTTGGTTTGCAATATTTCCAGAGATATGGTCTATGGAAGTTAGGGCTTTTGAAGGCTCCCGAATTTCATCTCAAAGAGGTGATCGTGGGAAAATCTTCATAAATCTCTCTCTGAGGATCGGATTGGAATTTTGTAAAAAGTGACTAGAAGTACACGGACTTTATTTTCATGTCTATAAATTTCAGAGCCAAAGGAGCAAATAGTGACAGATTGCAAGTCGTACAAGTTCGCTCTACTAAACCAATCCATAATTAGGTCATTGTGGGAGATTGGACATAACTTTGCCTTGAAGAATCCAAATCAGGTCAGACCTATGGCACTCAAAAGAAGCTTCAAAGGACTACTACAGGGCTGAATTTCAGATATTTAGGTTTTTCAAGTATAGAGATAATTCAATTTCAATATTGAGCTCCTCAAAATCAAGAAAAAGGTGTGTATTTGGTTTTTAAAATTGCATAACGTTTGCTTGAAAAAGAATTTTGAAGTGATTCCAAGGGCATATTTTAGAATTTTTATCAATATTGAGTTCTATAATGCCTCCAAAAATAATTCCATACCCTTTAGGCCCTCAAAAATCTATACGCATGAAGAGGAAGAATTGCAGTATGAGATATCAAAATTACGGTACCAAGTGCAACAAATTTAGATCTTACAAAGAGCAACCGAAGATGACATAGATGGTTTAAAAGAAGAAATGGAGGCTAAGTTGGATGGTTTGAAGGATCAAATAATAGCTAATATGGATGATAAATTAGTGGAAAATCACATCGAGCATCAACAACAAGTTCTCCAACTCTTAAAGGATAACCTAACTTTGGTGTAGAATCTAATGAAACAATAGGAAGATCAACATCACATCGAAAGAAGTTCTGAAGCAGTCACAGAAACAAGAACTCGACAAGTACGATCAATTTTAGAGTATCTCAGCAAGTGGAAGAACTTTCCTATAGAATATTCCACATGGGAGGATGAGAATTTTATACAGAAGCATCAAGAAATAATCAAGCGTTGAGGACAACACTTGTTTGAAGGAGAGGGACATGTTAAGTCCCTATATTAATAGTGTAGTCCCTTATTATGTTAGTGTAGCCCCCGTTATTGTTATTTTTGTACCCCTGTAACCCTAATATTGTTATTATTGTGCCCTTACATTATTATTGTTAGGTCGGCTAGGATTACATTGTGGCCCCACTAGGATTATATTGTGGCCCCATGGAATCCTATATATAGAAGGAGGTTTTGGTTATTTGTATCATCCAAGAATTGTTCATTCATGTAATGTATTGGAGGTTTCCCCCTCGAAGTGGCTTATTTCTAAGGCGTTGATATCTCTTTTCTTCTATTTTTGGAGTTGGTTTCACAACAATAGCGCACTGGAGAAACTAAGAGAATACTTTGCCTTATTAGTCCCTGCTGGTGGGACTATAGCAATCGCTCGATCATTAAATTCATATTAGTTTGCATTGAACAACCCTCTTACCAAATTTTAACCAAACTTTTTTGCTGTCTATATTGTTTCACCAAAATTTAACCAAAATTTTGTTTTTGACCTCTTATTACAAACTTCACATGTATCGAGGCTCATTACAATCAACCAATACTATTTTATCCAAAGGTTTTTTAATCCAACAAAAGCAATGTGAAAGAAATGTTTAGAATTCATAACATATCCAATGTTTTTCACGATCGCCATTCCAAGAATAGACAAAGATTTGAATGCATGAATATCGAATGTTTTTGGCAATGCATAATATTTTTTTCGTGTCTTGATGAAACAAAATTGAATTCACCTTTTATCCAAAGTATGAAAGGGCATACATATACATTGAAAAAACTATACCACTTGTGCCTCACATCGATATATCAGTTTTCGATATACCATTTTTTTCCACTTGGCACCATTATAGACCACCGCTTCACTTTTGTCCACCTGCCATTGCTATAGACTATCACTTCACCGCCTCTCTCAATCGCTTGGATAATAATTACAGTCCATCATAATTTTTTATGAGACTTGGACTGCTAACAAATCCTGTCAAATAGTGATAAGGAGATCATGCCCATAGTTCAAAAATTCTCAAAAATGAAAGTTCTCAGAAGTGGTTGCAACCTGAGCAACCGGAAAGGTCTCGTCGCTGCAATTTTGGTGCCGCGAATGGTTCGCAAAACAGAGGTCGTATGCAGACGTTATGAAGGTTTGAAAAGCCCGGTAAACTCCAAAAAAAATGACTTTGACCAAGTTTGACTTTACAAAATTGAAAAATTAAAAAAATAATATTCCAGAGAATATTCTTGGAATATTCTCTAGAATATTCCATTCAGCCGAATCAAAGTTTGACAAGTGGCAGCGCTGGGTTTGTTAATGGGTTGACTTTGAAATTTTTGGGTCAATCCAAGGCAGCCACATGGCAGGTCTGGAGGCTGCCACATGGCCTAGGGGTCATGGCTAAAAATATTTCTAGAGTCCACGGGAATTGAAAGTAGACCTTCAACATAGCATACATGCGATTCACCATTCCGCCTACCAACCGTTGCTTACCCTTACACTTTGGCGCGTGGATTTTAAAGGTTTTTGAATGTGCGTTTGGGGGACCGAGAAGGCCCAGTCCCTCCCTCATACAATCAAACCCTAGTGACCAGGCACTATAGGAATGGAGGAAAACTTTTAAATGCCGATTAATTAACCACTAACACGTGGTTAGTCACTAACCTCCATCATTAGCGTTTAAAGTGCGCTTAGCACTAAAACCAGCTTATCTGCCCATTTAATACATAATTAAGTTAAGCTAATACGGGTTTAAGACTTAGTGAAAATTATGGTGGGTGTGCCATATTTGGCAGGAATGGCCAACTTAACTTCAGTTAATTCAAGTCCTCCACATTTAGTGGAGTTTTTTAAGGGACATTGGGTAGTTTCTTGTTTTGGCCATAACTCCTTGAATTTTCGACGAATTTTGATGCATGGATAGTAAATTTTTGGTATTCTCAACATTATGAACACATTGGAATAGGTTTTAGAGTCATCGGAGGTCATATTGTGCATGTTTAGCTTCAGTAAAGCTCAAGGAGCCACCAGGGCCACTAGGGTGTTTTTAGTGTATTGAGCATCTATTCTCTTTTTTCTGCAAATGAATAGTCATTCCTAACTAATTCAAGCATTCTGAAGCTATTTTTACAGAGAGAATAGCCATTTTAGGCTTTATTTCACATGTACTTACCATTTTTAAGCAATAAGATATGAGGGACATGCCATTGGAAGTTGGACCAGCAGATGTAGCCCAGGAGGGGTGAACTGCTTCATCAAATTTGCTGAGTACTATTACATGTGATGTTTAATTCTCTGTTATTTATTGTTGTACAATGTTTTATAAGCAATTTACATGCTTTAACCTCACACAATTTTTTTTTTAACTAAGTTAAAACCTTTTTTTTCACCTGCAAACTTCAGAGAACCTTATGCACACATTTTAATTACTATTTGGATACTTAGCACAAAAAAACTAATACATTCCATTCAGATCAAGTTGGCATTAGAGCTCAGGTTGAGCATTAGGTTAAGCTAGAGTATTTTCTTTGTTTAACATTTGTGCAAAAGGGTTTGTTTAAAAGTTTGCATAATGAATTTTGCAAGTTGTGTAGAGCCATCTTGGGGCAGCATTTTTTGTGATTTTTAATGCTTACTAGGCTAAAGCTTAAGAGAGGAGAAGGTCAATTGGTGAAATCTCAAAGAAATCCTCAGCCAAGGAGGGCAAGAGTTCCATTATCTCCACCTTCAATTTCACATCAAAGAGAATCAGAAGAAGCCATAAGCATGACTTCAGGAGAAGGAGAAATTCCTGAAGAAGTTGATCCCAAGGAGGAAGAAAGAGTGTTTAGGAAGGCATTCCTAGACATGAATGAAATGGTGAGAATCTTCTACCAAGAAAGGAATGAAAGACTAGATGGAGAAGGATCCAAACTTCACAAGGAAGGACAAGGATCGTCAGGAGGCCATAATGATGAAGATAAATCCAAGAAGGGTAATGGAGGAAATGGATACAATGGAAAGTCGCCATCATCCCCCTCATCTTCATCTTCATCTTCATCAAACTCTACATCATCTTCAGTACATCACACTCACAAAGTCAAGAACACGTGTAAAATTCCTTTTCTTAAACTTGATGTTAAGTTTGAATTGCCAAATTTTGATGGTGAAGTTAATGCATAAAAGCTAGATAATTGGATTAGGCAATTAGAGGTCTATTTGAGAATTCAAAATTTTCATGATGACGAAACCAAAATTCAGCTAGCTTCATTGAGAATGGAAGGTGCATCTCTTGTTTGGTGGGAAGCAAAGACAAAGGAGGAGATCAAAAAATATGGTAAGATTATCTTATCATGGTCTGATTTCATTTCTGCAATAAAACAATAGTTTTATCCATTAGCTCACATGTAGAAATCCATAATTGATTGGAAAAATTTTAAATAGTTTAAAAGACAAAATGTTCAAGTTTACACCCAAGAATTTAGAATAAGAGCTCTTTTACTAGGAGTAGATTTTAATAGCCAAGACACTTTACTCAAGCATATAGGAGGTTTACATACTTATATAAGACATACCATTCTCATTTTTAACCCTACAAGCCTAGATGAGGTTTGTATTCAAGCCACACATTTAGAGGCAAGGGGAAAACAAAAATTAGATGGGAATGAGAAAAGTGAGTTTAAAGGAAAATGGAAGAAAAAGAGAAATGCAAATTCTAGAAAAGAGAAGGGAAAATTTTTCTGCAAACACTGTTCTAAAACAAGCCATGATGAGGATCATTGTTGGAAACTTCATCCAGAGTTGAAACCGGAAAGCTTTAAAGCCAAGGATAAAGCCAAGGAGAGAGGCAAGACAGTTGCAATAGCTGAACAAGACCTAGGGTCATATTCAGGAGATGAAACAAAAATCATAGCTATGTCACTAAAGAAATTTAAGGGGAAAGAGATTGTAAATACACCCAGTTCTAGTATTTCTAACTATCACATAGAAGCTCCAAGTGAAAAGAAGAGAATTTAACTATTTCATGTGAGGGTCATTTCCAAACATACCAAGGTTGAAACACTATTTGATAGTGGGTCGCAAGCGAACCTTATTTCTGAAGACTTAGTCAAGAAACTAAACCTTGAGACCATTCCACATCCGAAACCATATCCTCTTGGTTGGATTTGTAAGGATGCAAATTTACAGGTTTCAAAGAAGTGCATGTTGCGCTTTGCAATAACAACACATTTTATTGACACGGTTGAATTAGATGTTGTTCCTCTTGATATTACAGGTGTGGTGTTGGGAAATCCTTACTTCTTTGACAAGCAAACTATCTTCCATCACCATGAGAACAAGTATCATTTATTCAAGGATGGCAAGGAGTTTATTGTGAGATCTCATTGCAAAAAACTAGACTCTTCTTTAGTGAATGCATGGCAAATGAAGAGGCTCGTCAATGTAAGTCAAAACTTGACATTGATGATGATTAAACAAAGGGAAGTTGTATATAATCCTTTTCATGTAAATGCTGATGTAAATAATGAGTTGTTTCAGTTTGAAAGGAGGTTGTCTTTGAAAGAAAATGACAAGCAGTTGCATCAATCGTCTTTAGTGTCGAACAGTGCTGAAAACAAAGTGTTAGTGCAAGAAGGTGCAAAGGTCCAAGAGAGGGAAAGGAAACTTAGCAAATAAAGGACAAAGTTCAGCAATGATCATTGTTGGTTTCAGAAAGGTAGGGTTCTATGGCAAGGAAACTTGGTTAGGAATAGACACAAGTACAAGGTTAATTCAACAAAAAATCGCCATAAGGACAGGATGCAAGGTGAAGGTCATTTTCAGTTTCCTTTGATTATAGACCAATGTAGAAACAATATGTTTTCTGCAAAGTTAATTTTTTGTTCAACAAGTTTCGAAAATGTGCAGCATGACAATGTCAAAGTCAGCAACAGTTGGTCAATGGAATCAAGGAAAATTTGGTTGTTGCATGAAAAACTCCAATTAATGAAATCAGGGAAATTTCAGTGGATTAAGATTGGAAGAGTGGGGACACAGTCTTTTCATCTTCAGGTTTAGTAGTCCAGAGAGCTTTTGGGGTTGAAAAGCTTCCCAGTGGGGAGGTGTGATCAGGAGATCATGTTCATAATTCAAAAATGCTCAAAAATGAAAGTGCTCAAAATTGGTTGCAACTTGAGCATCTGGAAAGGTCTCATCGTTGCAATTCTGGCGCCATGAACGGTTCGCAAAACAGAGGTCGTATGCAGAAGTTATGAAGGTTTGAAAATCCCAGTAAACTCCAAAAAAAAAGAGTTTGACCAAGTTTGACTTTACAAGATTGAAAAATTTTAAAAAGAATATTCTAGGGAATATTCCTAGAATATTCCCCAAAATATTCCGTTTGGCCGAATCAAATTTTGACAAGTGACAGCACTGGATTTGTTAATGGGTTGACTTTGAATTTTTTGGGTAAATCCAAGGCCGCCACGTGGCAAGCCCAGAGGCCACCACATGGCCCAGGGGTCATGGCTAAAAATATTTTTGGAGTCCGCAGGAATTGAATAGAAGACCTCCACCATAACATAAGTATGAATTACCATTCCACCTACTAATAGTTGCTTACCCTTACACTTTTCTGCATGGATTTTAAATGTTTTTGAATGTGCGTTTGGGGGACTGGGAAGGGCCAACCCCCGAGGGCCAGCCCCTCCCTCATACGATTAGACCCTAGCGACTACATGCTACAGGAATGGCGGAAAACTTTTAGATGATGATTAATTAACCACTAATACGTGGTTAGTCACTAACCTCCATCATTAGCGTTTAAAGTGCACTTAGTACTAAACCCAGCTTATCCGCCCATTTAATATGCAATTAAGTTAAGCTAATTCGGGTTTAAGACCTGGCAGAAATTATGGTGGGCGCACCATATTTGGCGGGAATGACCAACTTAACTTCAGTTAACTCAAGTCCTCCACATTTAGTGGAGTTTTTTAAGGGACATCGGGAAGTTTCTTGTTTTGGCCATAACTCCTTGGATTTTCGACCAATTTTGATGCATGGATAGTAATTTTTTGGTATTATCAACATTTTGAACACATTGTCATAGGTTTCAGAGCCATCAAATGTCATATTGTGAAGGTTTAGCTTTGGGAAAGGTCAAGGAGCCACCAGGGCCAGTAGGGTGTTTTTAGTGTATTGAGCATCCATTCTCTATTTTTTGTAAATGAATAGTCATTCCTGGCTAATTCAAGCATTTTGAAGCTATTTTTATAGATATCACATCCATTTGAGGATTTATTTCACATGTACTTACCATTTTTTAGCAATAATATATGAGGGACATGCCATTGGGAGCTGAACCAACAGATGTAGCCCAGGAGGGGTGAACTGATTCATAAAATTTGATGAGTAATGTTACATGTGATGTTTAATTCTTTGTTATTTACTGCTGTACAATGTTTTATAAGAAATTTACATGGTTTAACCTCACACAGAATCTGTCTAACCAAGTTAAAACCTTTTGTTTCACCTGCAAACTTCAGAGAACCTTATGCACACATTTTAATTACTGTTTGGATACTTAGCACAAAAAAACTAATACATTCCATTCAGATCAAATAGGTTCGACAGAAAATCCGTCAAAATTAAATATCATGTCAAATAGGTTTGATGGAAAACCCGTCAATTCTGCAATATTTAATTTTGGGGACTCCACATCTGATACAGGAGCAATTCATGTTATGGACGAACCTTCTTTCGAAAACCCATCAACAGATATAGCGATGGTAGGTTGTCCATGGATTTCTAGGAGAGACAAATAATATTTTCTCTATAAAATAGAGAGAATGACAAAATGGGATGAATTGTTCACGAGACATATATAGGTGTAGGTTCTCACTCACTAATGTCATAACTAGCTTTCAGGTACGCCTGAGACTTATACTCAACGAGCTATTTGGCCGTGGTTTTCAAGAGCATGTATCAAATTTTCTGTTGCATGGCATGCATCTATTACTCTCTTCAACATCTTATGCTACAAATAACCAAAATAAAAAATTGTTTCAATCAGAAAAATCCAATGCAAATGCTGCAAATAACCAAATGCAAAACAATTTCAATTAGAAAAATCCAATGCAAATGTTTTAAAGTAGAAATCGGTATACCTTAGATACAACTGCATATGCAATATGATAGCATCATCTATAATTGATCAATAAATAAGCATATGATAAATTTGAATTACCATTAACCATATCAATTTGTTTTTGTGTTTTTTTTTTCTTATATCAATTTGTTTTTGTGTTCTTTTTTCTAATTCAAGACATATTTTTCAATGAATGCAAGAAATATCACATATTGTTTAGTTTGTTTTTTTCCCAGTTACATTTTTCAATTTCTTTTTTTATCAATTTTTATTTTCCCTAATTGCATTTACCAATTCCAATGAATGCAAAGAAATGATGGCATATGATAAATGACTCAATTTCTTTTTTATCAATTTGTATTTTCCCTAATTGCAGTTACATTTTCCAATGAATGTAAATAAATGACTGCATATGATAAATGACTCGCCTATAGTTTGAATTATCAATCACAATATCAATTTGTTTTTGAATTACCTTTCAAAATATCAATTTGTTTTTTTTTTTTTACCTAGGTATTTTTTTTCAATGAATATTTTTTTTTTACCTAATTGCAAGTATTTTTTCAATGAATATAAACAACAATAAGATTTTTGGGCTGAAATCAAAAGGGAACTTCTAAAACTATGATATAGATACATTTTTCATGCAAATTGATTTTTGGGCTGAAATCAAAAGGGCACTTCTAAAACTATGATATAGATACATTTTTCATGCAAATTTTCTAGCTAAAATGCATATTATGGCTAACATATTCAATGAAATTGATAAAGTGATTATAGTTTAATTGTGAGAGGAAAAAAACCATTATAAAAGACATTTATCTCACCATCACCATGCTTGTAACTTTGAATGCAATTCCAGGGATGCAGTATGCCTTAGTATGCCTTTAAATGATTGTGTGGATGTTGTATGTCTTTGAATGATTGTGTGGTGTAGCATGCATGCAGGGCACAAAGATCATCAGAGACCAGGATCCTCTGAGTACCCAATAAAGAACAAGTTTGGGATGTTGGAGTGAAGACAATATTCTCTAGTATATGTAATTCATTGCCATGAGAACACCCATCCTAGAGATCTCCCAAATAAAAAGAGACTAATGCCCTGTCTCTTAATTCTCTCTTCTCATCAAAGAATTTGGTCACCTTAGATCTTCCAGCATCCATTACCGCAAATCTCCCCTCATCAACAACAACATTCAAACCCCCTATAGCCTACCAATGCAAATCTCTAAAGCTCCCCTCCCACATCCACCCAAATGGTTGAATCGAGGTATTCCTCTACAATCCTGACATTTATGTATATACCTTCGGAGACTCTTCTACCGTCCACATCCACCCAAATATTCTACAACCCTCACAATTATTATACTGTCTGAGACAGATCACTTCTGCTTTCTCCAAATATATCTATTGCATAGGAGAGAAAACAAGAGTACTCCAAACATATCTACCGCAACACCATACACGAGAGAAAACAAGAGTATGAGCTTATTATAGGTTTTGTAAAGTTGTTATGAATAAGCAAATGGGGGCAGGTGGGTTCCATTCAAATCCATTTGTCACTTAAATGTTTATTAATTTTTTATAGTTCTTTATGGTTTTATTTAAATAAATAAATAATAAACATATATATATATATATATATATATATATATATATATATATATATATATATATATATATATATATATATAAAGTATTTGAATAATAAAAAATGCAAAAATAACCATTTCATGCATGAGGGCACGCTTCCACCAAGAGGTAATATGTTCAATCCTTCATTGTGACAGTGTTGCGGCTCGAATCGATGCAGCCAATTGATGCATGGCTGGATGCTCAGGTTTTCCATTTCCTTACCAGATTTCCAACTTACAACAGATGTAGAAATGAAGAATTCAAATCCCGGCTTGAGCACACTCCCCTAATGATTTCCCCATATCGATTGATCAAAATACTCTTGAATTGATCGAGCACGGCCATTAAATATGGTGGAGGTACCCAATATGGTCCCGTGAGCACACAATTTGCTAAAAATTGGGAAGAAATCATTGTAGAATTTTTTGCTTCTTGGCATCCTCATGGCTTCATGAGTTGGACTAAATAAGGGACAAAAGATATATATCCATCTTCCAAACGAAGTCACCTAAACCTCTCGAGTTCGATTTCGAGTGAATTCTTTGTATTACTCTTACACCCGTATTTAAGAGTTCATTATTTCTCAAGTCGAAGGATTGTTTTTGGACAATTGTTTTCACTATTATGTTGGGTTCAAATATAATCGGGTTCCAAAAGGAATTAGATAAAATTACTGGAGGAATATTTAGTTGGGGCTCATTGTTATTTGAATTTTAGGTATATGCCCTTAGTTAGTTTTGTGGCATTTTATATCTTACACTCTTCTTCAACGAACTTGATCTCAATAAATACGCTGGCTTACTAGTTTAGAAATCAAATTTTGCCCCGAAAATTTGAAAATCACACTTAAGGGTCTTCTTCAAGGTTCTCTTATGTAAAATTTAGCTATATTCTATCCAGGGATTATTAGTTTAAACAAGTATGCTATGATAAAGAAACTATTTTTCTTTTGAGCTTCTGTGCATGTTTATATGATTTTAAATTTCAGATTTTGGACATGCAGTCCTTCAAAGGAACATGTAATCCTGGGTGGTGCAGGGTTTGGACTCTATGTTTTTTTCAGGAAATTGGCACTTATATTTTAAGGTTCTATACCAGCAACAACAGTGGAGGAATGGTCAAATCACTTTCTGTGCTATGGAGTTGGACATCTTCCTTGCTTGCAAAAAATCCAAACTATGGACAATATGCAAATGCACCATTGTCATATACAACATCATTTTGCATGATTTAATGATTTATTCTCAATTTTATGAGGATATATATGGTCTCCAATTTTTTTGGGATATTTTCATAATGGTTCTATTGCAATAAGATTAGTGATAAGTGGTCTCTCCGAAAATACTCAAAATATGAAGAGCTAGCTATGGATTTTTTCTATTATGAAAATTACTGAAAAAATATCTTTGCATCCCATGAAAGGTAGCCCATGAACTGGGTATGGAAAACATATACTAGTGTTTATGAATATTTGTTAATTCACTTTCAATAGGGTTGTGAACTATGTAGTGTTGTGTTTGTTTCAGTACTATGCCTCCTTTGACGCTCAATTGTTACAATGTTGGAAAACTATATGTGAACTTCAATTTTGCATTTAAAAAGTTAGTAACTCCTCTCGCTCATATTTGTACAATTCTCCGTGGATACAGTCTCTACATCCTCTTAAGCTAGTGTTACTGTGGCATAAATGCAGAGTTTCATTGCAAGCGACATATATTTTTCTATGACATTGCATCCTAAAAAGGCAAGGGCTAAACTTATAAAGCACACCCGCAGGGTTGGAATGCATCCACCAAGTTTTCCAACACCTTTTAATCTCACAAACAAAGAATATTGTGACGTTGTTTTTAAGTAAATTTTTACCAACAATGTGAATATTGTGGTGATGTTGTACCTTATACTGAAAATATCAATTTTGGTTTTATTTGTTATCAACTGGTTTTGGTTTTATTTGTTATCAAAATAAGGTGATTTGTTTTTATTTGTTATCAAATGGTTTTAATAAGGCGATTTGTGATTTTTCCCACCATTATATAATTATATAATTCATTCATTCATAACTTGATCCCGTTCTGGTAGAAGATGTCAATTGTTTTACTATAACTCACCAATTGGTATTGGTCTTTTGTTCTTCCATATCCCCTTTTAGTCAATTGGTCTTTTGTTCTACCATAGTCATTGGTCTTTTGTTCTACCTTAGTCCATTTGGTCTTTTGTTCTACCATAGCCCTTTTGGTATTTTGTTCTACCATAGCCCTTTTGGTATTTTGTTCTACCATAGCCCTTTTGGTCTTTGGTATTGGTATTTTTCTCAAAAAACATATTAATTAATAATGAGTATATTCAATTGACCAAGCAAGCAACAAAGTCATAGGTAAATGGCCCTGTTCTTCCATATCCCTTTTAGTCAATTGGTCTTTTGTTCTACCATAGAATTTTTGGTCTTTGATATTGGTATTTTTCTAAAAAAATATATTAATTAATAATGAGTATATTTAATTGACCAAGCAAGCAACAAATTCATAGGTAAACGACCATTTCCCTTCTCGGTAGGGACTTCGGCCACTGATGTGGCTCTTGTCAGAAAAGAAATGAAAGCATGAAAAAGGTAAGTGGGAAGGTCTACTTTATAAATACACATTAAAGAGCTAAAGATACTTTAATGAAGTATCTTGACCTGTGTCCAATAGAAGTTTCTAAATTCTAACTTGGATTAAGAAAGTGGAATCCTATGGGAAGCTATTTCAAGATACGTGTCTAACACGCATCGTAAAGAAATTGTAAGACTTGAAAAGTTATATATAATTCACTTCGGTGGGTGAGAAGGTTGAGAACACTAACCACACTTCAATCAAACATCTCTCCCAATCCTTCCGCTCTATAAGAATTTTCGTGGACCGATGGACAAAATTCGTTATGGAAAATTGGGCAGTTGGGTAGCCCCAGTGGGCGTTCTCTTACATTTATTCGCTTTGATTACTGCTCAAATAGGTATGTAATGGATAATTATATCTTTGAAGAAAGGGCTCATATGTGCTCTTTTAATCGGAGTGTTCCACTATTTCCGTTCCATCTCGCTTCATAATCGAGCGCTCTTATCCAACGTGTTCGAATTTTCCGTTTTTTCTACCTTTTAGCACAACCTTTATGATCTTGCATTATTAATTATTTTCTTTGAGGTGTGCAGGGTTTCTTAGTATCAACTGTGGAGGAAAAACAAATCACACGGTCGAAAAAAATATCACATGGGTAATTGATGCTCCTTACATAGACGTCGGCCAGGCAGCAGACATAGGGGGCGCCAGTAAACTTCGCTCGCTCTTGAAGACAATACGTTATTGTTGAAGTGTTAACTTCATCTTCTATGCAGTCAAATGCTGCATTCTACTTTTTTCTGGAGGGATTCTGTCAAAAGCCGCTTGCTAAATTTGTTGCACAGTCAATTCGAAATGTAAAACCCTTACAGTTTTGACAGAGTCCTTTTATTTTTTGAAAACATGGTTTCTATGTACACGGGAGATTGTTTCAAAGGTTTTGTTTTGTTTTTGAATGGTTTGGGACACAACAGCAGTGGTCCCACTGCCAGCTCAAAGAACACGTGGACCAATCGCGTCTTATCGCATTATATTGGAGCCGACGTCAACAACCCAATTTCCAAACCCGAAAATTTTTATAAACAGCAGCCTAAACTTTTCACGTTACATTTGGCCCTGACGTCATCGAGCTAATTTGTTACATTAAATTTTTATGTGTTTTGGTTCATAAATGGTTTGGAGTCCGCGGGCCCCAGTCCTTGGCCAATCACAAGCCGATCGCGCAGAGTTGGGACGTGATGATGTCACACAGATTTGTGATGCAAACTTTTATTAGATCCGGTTTATTTTCTTTTGAAGTCCAAGTAGAAGAGTTTGATTTATGTTTGGTTAATGTTTTACATCATAATGTTTTCTATATATCGCACATTGAACTTTTTTTATAAAACCTTGGTCATATATATATATATATATATATATATATATATATATATGTTTTAATACATATTAAAACATATGCGCATTATTGTTATATGGGCCCCACAGGCCTATACGTAGATTTAAGTTTTGTTTTTAGGTGTTGATATATATATGTGTTGCGCCACATTCAAAGTGGGCCGGAAGGATAAATGGAAAAATTCTAATGTAATATACACAGTAGTGTATTGAAAAGATAGTGCAGTGTGCCCGAAGGAAAAGTATAGAAAGATAGAGTCTTTAAAAAAAAAGAACAGAGAGTGTTTTTTTTGTAAAAGGAGAGATAGAGATTTTTTTTTTGTGCACTGTGTTTTTGCAGTAGTCACTGTGTAATCCCTCAGAGAAGGAAGACAAGTTTTTTTTTGTAATAGATATTTTTACAGTTAATGGAATAGAAAGCTTTTATGCAATCTCTGTCTATCAGTGAGCAATTTTTTTTTTATTCTCTGTGTTTGAAGGAGAGTATTATTCTCTCTGTGTTTTGTTTTGGAATTATCATAAATTCCAACATGGTATTGGAGCTAGTCCAGGCTCTTTGAACGTGTCAAAGAAGCTAAAAGAAGGATTTTTTGTTGCAGCAGTTTCTCTAGCAATGTGAAGGCTCAGCTAAAATCCAAGGTATTTCTCAAAACAGAATTTATGTTACTGTTTGAAGACAGTCAATTTATTTTAAAATCACAGTCAAGATTTAAAGCATAGTTCAGAGTGCTAGGAATGGCAGGAGCCAACACAAGCATGAGTATTGGAAACACGCAACTCCCACTATTCAATGGGAAGAACTATGATTATTGGGCAATCACCATGAGAGCCATGTTTGTCTCTCAAGACTTATAGGAACTTGCTGAGGATGGTTTTGAAGAACTAGTAGATGAAAATGAATTTAATGCCTTAACACAGGAAGAGAAGGACTTGTTGAAGACAAATAAGAAGAAGGACTCTAAAGCCCTCTTATTTCTCTATCAAGCAGTATATGAGAGTGTGTTTCCAAGGATAGCAGGAGCTAAGAGATCCAAGAAAGCATGGGATACTCTTAAGACGGCCTATCAAGGTATGGTGAAGGTGAAGACAACAAAACTACAATGGCTAAGGAGAGATTTTAAAACTCTTTGCATGAAGGAGTCTGATAACATAGACTCATTATTCACACATGTGATTGGGATGGTCACACAGATAAGGTCTCATGGAGAGACACTTGAAGAAAGAAGGATTGTGGAGAAAGTTTTGAGGAGCTTACCCTTAAGGTTTGATTTTATAGTCACAACCATAGAAGAGACAAAGGATCTCTCAAATGTTTCAGTGGATGAGCTTCATGCATCAGTGATGACACATGAACAAAGATTGGGTAGAAATGGAAATTCATCTTTGGAGCATGCCTTCAAGACCCAAATGTCATTTGGAAGAGGAAGAGGTCAAGGCAGAGGAAATAACAGAGGAAAAGGTAGAGGCAGAAGCCAAAATAGAGGAGGAAGAAACAACCCTGCAAATACTCAAGGAAGGGGCGGTAATCAAAATCAGAACCAAGGCCAAAACAGTAACCAGCAAGGTGGACAACAACATGCTCATGGATAAAGGTATGACAGATCCAATGTCTAGTGCCATTATTGTAAAAAATATGGGAATTATGCAAATAAATGCAGGAAGAAACATAATGATATGGGTAATAGACCCAGTGCAAACTTTTCTAGAGAAAATATCAGCCAAGATAAATTGTTTTTAGCATGTAATATGCCTGAGGAAAAGAGTGGAAATTTATGGTTTCTAGATTCAGGATGTAGAAACCATATGACAGGAAACATTGCTATGTTTTCTATGTTAGATGAAAATGTGAAGTCTCAAGTCACATTGGGAATAGACAGTAAGGTTTATGTCACAGGAAAAGGCATAGTAAATGTCTTGACAAAGAAAAGAGAAAAGAAGAGCATATCTGATGTATATTATGTACCAGGTAAGAAATGTAATTTCTTAAGCATTGGGAAACTCATTCGAAAGGGCTACAATATTTTCTTTGAATATGATGTATGCACCATCATGGATAAACCACCAAGAAAAAAATGTATTGCTGAAATAAGAATGACAAGGAACATAATGTTCCCTCTCCAGATGAGGGCAGATTTGAAGAATGGAGCAGAAATGGCAACAGTGACACAAGAGTCTTTTCAAAGAGAAGCAAAAGATGAGAATTGGTTATGGTATTTGAGATTTGGACATCTCAACTTTAGAGGTCTTAATTTGTTACATAGAAAGGAATGGTAAGAGGATTACCATTGATTAAGTAACCGGACAGCCCATGTGAAGGTTGTATCTTGGGTAAACAACACAGATAAAGTTTTCCATCAGGAAAAAGCATAAGGGCAAAGGCACCCTTAAAAATTGTCCATTCAGATTTATGTGGACCAATGCAAACACCATCACTTGCAAGAAACCACTATATGTTAACTTTTATTGATGATTTTACAAGGAAAACTTGGGTTTATTTCTTGAAATATAAAAGTGAAGTGTTTGAAAAATTATGCAATTTTAAAGCACTTGTTGAGAACCAAAGTGGGCAGCATATCAAGGTCCTAAGGACTGATAGAGGAGGTGAGCACATATCTAAAGAATTTCTGCATTTTTGTAGAGAAAATGGCATACACAAGCAATTTACAGCAAGGTATACACTGCATCAAAATGGTGTTGCTGAAAGGAAAAATAGGACAATCATGGATATGGTAAGGAGTATGTTGAAGGCAAAACATTTTCCAAATGATTATTGGGCTGAAGTTGTACACTGTGCAGCATATGTACTAAATAGATGCCCAACAAAAGCAGTAATGAATAAAGTTCCGGAAGAAGCATGGAGTGGGATAAAACAAGGAGTCACCCATATAAAAGTTTTTGGTTGTGTGGCTTATGCACACATTCCAGATCAACTAAGAAAGAAGTTGGACAACAAGGGGGAAAAATGTATTTTTACTGGATACAATGAGAAATCCAAATCTTACTGGTTGTATAACCCATCCACCAAGAAATTTATTGTGAGCAGAGATGTTCAATTCATTGAAGAAGAAGCTTGGGATGGAAGCATTGAGAAAACAGTCAATGTAAAGAGCTGTTTGTCTCATGATGAAAATGAGGATGATATGGCTGAAATACATCCATCATTAGCACCACTACCTCCACCAACACAAGGGCAGCAAGGGACACCACAAGCTGGAGTAATAATACCCTTGAGAAGTAATGAGAGTGTTTCTCCAAGCACACCACAAGGAGCTGATTTGAGTGCTTCTTCAAGCACATGTACACCAAATGAAAGAGGAACAAGATTATAAATTTAAATGAAATTTATGAACAAGAGGCAGCAAATGAAGGTATGAACTCTTTATTTGCTTTATATTGTCATGTTGATGATTCTATTCATTTTGAGGAAGCTATAAAAGATAAGAAATGGATAGATGCTATGGATGAAGAAATTAATGCCATAGAGAGAAATAAAACATGGGATTTGGTTGAACTTCCAAAAGGTAAGGAAGTCATTGGAGTGAAATGGGTCTACAAGACCAAAAGAAATACTGAAGGTAAGATTGAAACACATAAGACCAGACTTGTTGTCAAAGAATATAAGCAGCAACATGAAAGAGATTATGAGGAAACTTTTGCACTAGTTGCAAGAATGGAAACAGTGAGAGCAGTGTTGTCTATACCAGCACAAAACAAATGGAAGATTTACCAAATGGATGTAAAATCAACATTTTTAAATGGAGTATTAATGGAAGAGGTTTATGTTGAAAAACCTTTAGGCTATGAGAAAAAGGGCCAAGAGAACAAATTTTGCAGGTTGAAGAAAGCTCTTTATGCGCTGAAACAAGCACCAAGAGCATGGTATAGTAGGATAGATTCCTATCTACTGGAAAATGGTTTTGAAAAATGTGAAGGAGAACCCACATTATACATCAAGGAGAAGGATGGTAAGATGTTGATTGTTGTTTTATATGTTGATGATGTGATCTTCACAGGTAATGATGATTACCGAATTGAAAATTTTAAAAAGGTCATGAAAGATGAATTTGAGATGAATGATATGGGCTTGCTGAAATACTTCTTAGGAATAGAAGTAGAGAAAAATTAAAATAAGATTTTTATTTCTCAAGCTAAGTATGTAAATGAAGTTTTGGAAAGATTTAACATGCAGGATTGCAAAGCAGCAATAACACCCACAGTAATGGGATTGAAACTCAGCAAAGAGGACAATAGCAAGGATTTTGATCCTAGCTTGTACAAGAGCATAGTTGGCAGCCTCATGTATTTGACTGCAAGTAGGCCTAATACTATGCATGCTGTTAGTTTAATTTCAAGATTCATGGAGAGGCCAAAGGAAGCACAATGGTAAGAAACAAAAATAATTCTGAGGTATGTGAAGGGAACTAAAAGGTATGGTATTTTGTATACTGCTTCAGAAAATTCTGATTTGATTGGTTACACTGACAGTGATTGGGATGGAAGTGTAGATGACCAGAAAAGTACATCTGGTTATGTTTTTCATATGGGTTCAGGAGCTATTTCATGGGCTTCTAAAAAGCAGCCTATTGTAGCATTATCTACATCAGAGGCATAGTATGTGGCAGCTACAGCAGTAGCATGTCAAGCAGTGTGGATGAGTAGAATGTTGAGGATTTTATGTCAAGAATAGGTAAAAGGCACAATAATTTATTGTGACAATAGCTCAGCCATAGCATTGTCTAAAAATTCTGTGTTTCACAAAATTACAAAGCACATAGATGCTAAGTTTCACTACATCAGGGAGCTAGTGAACAATGGAGAAATTATTTTAAAACATTGCAGGACTCAGGAGCAATTTGCAGATATACTAACAAAGCCACTGGGGAAAAAAAGCTTTGAATATTTGAGGAAATGCATGGGTATGAATGATAACCAAGTAGTTTAACTTAAGGGGGACTTTTGAAGTGTTAACTTCGACTGTTGTGTAGTCAAATGTCGCCTTCTATTTTTTTCTGGAGGGATTCTGTTAAAATCCGCTTGCTAAATTTGTTGCACAGTCAATTCGAAATGTAAAATCCTTACAGTTTTGACAGAGTCCTTTTATTTTTTGAAAATAGGGATTCTGTGTACGCGAGAGATTGTTTCAAAGGTTTTGTTTTGTTTTTGAATGGTTTGGGCCACGGAAGCAGTGGTCCCACCACCAACTCACAAAAGACGTGGACCAATCACATATTATCGCGTTATATTGGAGCCGACGTCAGCAACCCAATTTCCGGACCCGAAAAGTTTTATAAACCACATCCTAAGCTTTTCGCGTTACATTTGGCCCTGACGTCATCGGGCTAATTTGTTACGCGAAATTTTTATGTGTTTTGGTTCATAAACGGTTTGGAGTCCATGAGCCCCAGTCCTTGGCCAATCACAAGCCGATCGCACGGAGTTGGGGCATGATGACATCACACATATTTGTGGCGCGAACTTTTATGAGATCCGGTTTATTTTCTTTTGAAATCTAGGAGGAAGAGTTTGATTTATGTTTGGTTAATGTTTTATGTTATAATATTTTCTATATATCGCGCATTGAAATTTTGTTATAAAACCTTGGTCATATATATATATATATATATATATATATATATATATATATATATATATATATATATATATATATATATATATATGTTTTAATACATATTAAAACATATGCGCGTTATTGTTATATGGGCCCCACAGGCCTATACGTAGATTTAAGTTTTGTTTTTAGGTGTTGATATATATATGTGCTGTGCCACATTCAATCAAATGCCTGAATCAAATGTTGTTTTTAGTTTGATTGAGGGAAGTGACTCTACCCTTCCTCCTATAATCAACGCTTCCGAGTATTACGAGCAACTTCAATCAGACAAGCCAACATATTCTCAAGCTAGTAAGAGACTTGCCCTAACTAAATCTCTTAAAAGTAAATTACCGATATTAAAAATAAATGGCTAACGAAGTTGTCAAACTGCAGTTGACGCTCTTAACGCTATCAAAGTAGAATTGACATAAAAGAATGGATTTCTGCCTATCCTGGGACATAATTGGCTGTGATAACAGCTCTGGGCATATAAAAATTTCTGAGATGTAAGTTTAATTTTTCGATTTGCTGTGCGAAATTTAGGGTAAGCTTAATTCTCCAATTTGTTTAGAGCTGAAATCGTGAAATCATGAGACATATGATATTCTTGTTGACAAAGATTTTTCGGGAAGGAATCTTACAGGATCGGTGCCTAGCGATTTTGCAAAGTTGACTGCATTAGTTAATCTGTAAGCTAAATTTGACCCCCTTTTTTTCTCGATCTTGTAAAGTTCACTGCTTTAGTTAATGTGTAAGCAGAATTAGACCCTTCTTTTTCTCTCTATAACGCTTTGAATAAGTCCTCCGAATGAAAAGTCAGTAGAGTAGAACAAATACCAATGACCATTATGAATAGTGTTTTGTAGTTTGGGAATATTCTTGTTGGTGTGTTAAAAGTATTGGGTGTTTATAAGTCTTCTTCATGGGGAATATAGAACATAATTTGCGTTTGAATATTATATAAGGGACCAATCATCTGTGCAGCATTTACCCATTTATTTGAATATTATAGCGGCCGATAATAATCTATGGAGCATTTACAATTTTGTGTTGGAATTAGCATGTCACTTGACCATAATCGCTTAACTAGACCAATGCCAAATTTGGCCAATCTAACACGATTGGAGCGCCTATAAGTTTATTTTCAACACAACCTTCATTGACGAGATCTTCTATTGCTATATATTTTCACTAAAAAAAAATTACTTTGGTTACACTGTAGATATTTACAAAATAATAACTGTTGAAATGTTAACTTCAACTGCAGGAATGTACATCTGTAGAAGAAGCGGTGCAGGAGAGATTCACAACTCTACAACAGCTGCTTCCTATTTTTGGTTTCAGGATTTCTAACCACAGTCGCTTTCTATTTTTATGAACAGTGATTCGGGCTTTAAAATCCCTTACAGTATTTTTGGAAAACAGAGTTTTTTTGTACGCGGCCAAGTTTTTTTTAAAGTTTGAATGGGCCACGTCACAGTGGTCCCCACCAGCCATCTCTATATCACAATCGCAAATCGCAACAGCTGAGTGTTTAAGTGTCTTGTTGATATGAAGCCATGTCGTGATGCGATGGTGTGATATCTCACATCGCATATCGCAACAGAAAAATCTCAGCCTCCCTCCGCAATTTTGTTTCACTACGATGCGATGTGGTCCCCACCACCATCGCAATCGCAACTTCCCTAATAACCGTTCCACCGCAAACCATTGTTCACCCCGATGAGCCGATCGCCAATATCGCTCATCGTTCTCGCAAAAATGTCAAGTCCAAAGGTTCAAACCATTGATCCTCCATTCCGTCGATGTGGATTGCGATGTGGGCTCCACTTGCATATCGCACAAATGAAATTTTTGGTTTATGTTTTGAACTCTTCACCACGACTGAAGTTTTAACTTAGACTTAGGAATTTTTATGTACAACATATGTTTCTGTTTTAGTTTAATATGTTTTATTTTTTAAACGCCGCGCCTTATATAAAAGTGAAAAATCCCATAGGCTATTTGTAATGTAACAGAGTATTAAAACAGAATAGAGAAGAGACTGTGTGAGCCCGCAGGAAGAGTTTTAAAAAACATAGTAAGAGAGACAAAGAGAGCTTTAGGCACTGCGTTTTGAATCAGTCATAGTGTAATCCCTCTGATAGAGGAAGATCTAATTTTTGTAATATTTTTTTTTCAATTAATGAAATAGAATCAGTTTTCTATCAATCTCTGTCCAAGAAAACTTGTATTCTCTGTGTTTGAAGGAGAGTATTATTCTCTCAATATTTTTTTCTGGAATTATCATAAATTCCAACATGGTATCAGAGCTATTATAGGCTCTTTGAAGGTGTCAAAGAAGCTGAAGGAAGGATTTTTTGTTGCAGCAGTTTCTCCAACAGTGTGAAGGCTCAACTAAAATCCAAGGTATTTATCAAAACAGAGTTTGTGTTACTGTTTGAAGATAATCGGTTTATTTAAAAACCACAGTCAAGATTTAAAGCATAGTTTAGAGTGCTAGGCATGGCAGGAGCCAACACAAGCATGAGTATTGGAAATACTCAGCTCCCACAGTTCAATGGGAAGAACTATTATTACTGGGGAATCACCATTAGAGCCTTGTTTTCCTCTCAAGACTTATGGGAGCTTGTTGAAGATGGTTTTGAAGAACCAGTAGATGAAAATGAGTTTAATGCCTTGACAGAGGTAGAAAAGGATTTGTTGAAGAGTAATAAGAAGAAGGACTCAAAAGCCTTCTTCTTTCTCTATCAAGCAGTTCATGAGAGTGTGTTTCCAAGGATAACAGCAGTTAAGAGGTCCAAGGAAGCATGGGATACTTTGAAGATATCCTATCAAGGTATGGAGAAGGTGAAGACAACAAAGCTACAACTGTTGAGGAGAGATTTTGAGACTCTGCATGAAAGAGTCTGATAACATAGACTCATTCTTCACTCATGTGACTGGGATGGTCACATAGATAAGGTCTCATGGAGAGACACTTGAAGAAAGAAGGATAGTGGAGAAATTTTTGAGGATCTTACCCTCAAGGTTTGATGTTACAGTCACAACCATAGAAGAGACAAAGGATCTCTCAAACTTTTCAGTTGATGAGCTTCATGCATCACTGATGAAATATGAACAGAGATTGGGTAGAAATGAAAACTTATCTTTGGAGCATGCTTTCAAGACCCAAATGTCCTTTGGAAGAGGAAGAGGTCAAGGCAGAGGAAACAAAAAAGGAAAAGGTAGAGGCAGAAACCAAGACAGAGGAGGAAGAAATAGCCCTGCAAATACTCAAGGAAGGGGCAGCAATCAAAATTAGAACCAAGGCCAAAGCAGCAGCCAGCAAGGTGAACAAAAACATGCTCATGGACAAAGGTATGACAAATCCAATGTCCAGTGTCATTATTGTAAAAAATATGGGCATTATGAAAATGAATGTAGGAAGAAGTAGAATGCCATGGGTAATAGACCGAGTGCAAATTTTACTAAAGAAAATATCAGCCAAGATAAATTTTTTTAGCATGTAATATGGCTAAGAAAAAGAGTGAAGATTTATGGTCTCTAGATTCAGGATGTAGAAAACATATGACAAGAAACATTGCTATGTTTTCTATGATAGATGAAAATGTGAAGTCTCAAGTCACATTGGGAACAGACAATAAGGTTTCTGTCACAGGAAAAGGCATAGTAAATGTCTTGACAAACAAAGAAGAAAAGAAGATAATATCTGATGTATATTATGTACCAGGTATGAAATGTAATTTGTTAAGCATTGGATAGCTCATTCAAAATGTATACAATGTTTTCTTTGAAGATTATGTATGCACCATCATGGATAAACCACCAAGAAAACAATGTATTGCTGAAAAAAGGATGACAAGGAACAGAATGTTCCCTCTTAGGATGAGGGCAGATTTGAAGAATGGAGATGAAATGGCAATAGTGACACAAGAGAATTTCCAAAGAGAGGCAAAAGATGAGAATTGGTTATGGCATTTAAGCTTTGGACATCTTAACTTTGGAGGTCTTAATTTGTTACATAGGAAAGGAATGGTAAGAGGATTACCATTGATTGAGAAACCGGACAGCCTATGTGAAGGTTGTATCTTGGGTAAACAACACAGAGAAAGTTTTCCATTAGGAAAAAGCATAAGGGCAAAGGCACCCTTAGAAATTGTCCATCCAAATTTGTGTGGACCAATGCAAACACCGTCACTTGCAAGAAACCATTATATGCTGACTTTTATTGATGATTTCACAAGGAAAACTTGGGTTTATTTCTTGAAATATAAAAGTGAAGTGTTTGAAAAATTCTACAATTTTAAAGCACTTGTTGAGAACCAAAGTGGGCAACATATCAAGGTCTTAAGGACTGATAGAGGAGGTGAGTATATCTATAAATAATTTCTACATTTTTGCAAAGAAAATGGCATACACACGAAATTTACAACAAGGTATTTACCACAGCAAAATGGAGTTGTTGAAAGAAAGAATAGAAAAATAATGGATATGGTAAGGAGTATGCTGAAGGCAAAACATTTTCCAAATGATTATTGGGCTGAAGCTGTACATTGTGCAGCATATGTACTAAATAGATGCCCAACAAAAGCAGTGATAAATAGAGTTCCGGAAGAAGCATGGATTGGGATAAAACAAGGTGTCACCCACATGAAAGTTTTTGGTTGTGTGGCTTATGCACACATTCCATATCAGCTAAGGAAGAAGTTGGACAGCAAGGGGGAGAAATGCATTTTTATTGGATACAGTGAGGAATCCAGAGCTTACAGGTTGTATAACCCATCCACCGAGAAATTTATTGTGAGTAGAGATGTTCAGTTCATTGAAGAAGAAGCTTGGGATGGAAGCATTGAGAAAACAATCAATGTAAAGAGTTGTTTGGCTCATGATGAAAATGAGGATGATATGGCTAAAATACATCGATCATTAGAACCACTATCTCCACCAACACAAGGGCAGAAAGGGACACCACAAGCCAGAGTAAGAACACCCTTGAGAAGTAATGAGAGTGCTTCTCCAAGCACACCACAAGGAGCAGATTTGAGTGCTTCTTCAAGCACATGTACACCAAATGAAAGAGGAACAAGATTCAGAAATTTAAATGATATTTATGAGCAAGAGGAAGCAAATGAAGGTATGAACTCTTTATTTGCTTTATATTGTCATGTTGATGATCCTATTCATTTTGAAGAAGCTATAAAAAATAAGAAATGGATAGATGCTATGGATGAAGAAATTAATGCCATAGAGAGAAATAAAACATGGGATTTGGTTGAACTCCCAAAAGGTAAGGAAGTCATTGGAGTGAAATGGGTCTACAAGACCAAAAGCAATGCTGAAGGTAAGATTGAAAGGCATAAGGCCAGATTTTTTGTCAAAGGATATAAGCAGCAACATGGAAGAGATTATGAGGAAACATTTGCACCGGTTGCAAGAATGGAAATAGTGAGAGCAGTGTTGTCTATAGCAGCACAACACAAATGGAAGGTTCATCAAATGGATGTAAAATCAACATTCCTAAATGGAGTATTGATGGAAGAGGTTTATGTTGAAAAAACTCTAGGCTATGAGAAAAAGGGCCAAGAACACAAAGTTTGCAGATTGAAGAAAGCTCTTTATGGGCTGAAACAAGCACCACGAGCATGGTACAGTAGGATAGATTCCTATCTACTGGAAAATGGGTTTGAAAAGTGTGAAGGAGAACCCACATTATACATCAAGGAGAAATATCTTAAGATGCCGATTGTTGTTTTATATGTTGATGATGTGATCTTCACAGGTAATGATGATTACCTCATTGAAAATTTTAAAAAGGTCATGAAAGATGAATTTGAGATTACTGATATGGGCTTGCTGAAATACTTCCAAGGAATAGAAGTAGAGAAAAATGAAAATAAGATTTTTATTTCTCAAGCTAAATATGTAAATGAAGTTTTGGAAAGATTTAACATGCAGGATTGCAAGACAACAATTACACCCACAGTAATGGGATTGAAACTCAGCAAAGAGGAAAGCAGTAAGGATTTTGATCCTAGTTTGTACAAGAGTATAGTTGGTAGCCTCATGTATTTGACTGCAACTAGGCTTGATATTATGCATGCTGTTAGTTTAATTTCCAGTTTAATGGAGAGGCCAAAAGAAGCACATTGGCAAGTAGCAAAGAGAATTCTGAGGTATGTGAAATGAACTAAGAGGTATGGAATTTTATATACTACTTTAGAAAATTCTGAATTAATTAGTTACACTGACAGTGATTGGGCTGGAAGTGTAGATGACCGGAAAAGTACTTCTGGTTATGTTCTTCATATGGGTTCAGGAGCTATTTCATGGGCTTCTAAGAAAAAACCTATTGTATCATTGTCTACAGTAGAGGCAGAGTATGTGGCAGCTACAGCAGCAGCATGTCAAGCAGTGTGGATGAGAAGGATGTTGAGGAATTTATATCAAGAACAAGTAAAATGCACAGTGATTTATTGTGACTATTGGGGTCCTGTGATTTGGCAGATTGGCATGCCAAGTGACAAGGCAAAATAAAAACCAAGCTTTAGAGCTCTAGGATCTAGCCCTCCTAGTCTCAGAGAGGGATCTCTCAATATGTTTATAAGGATGTGTCTTGAATGGTTCAGAAGTTGATTTTAGGTTAGTTATGAGGTGCAAGGTTGTTTGTTTTGTTTGGTTGGACAAATGCGTTCAGGCAGTATAGATAGAGCATGGGAATCTACAAGCCATTGAGCAATGGAGTCATGTGAAAGTCCAAATGGTTCTGATTGAGAAGGAAGGGAAACCATAGGGAAAATCTAACTTGGTTTAAAGGATCTGTTGAGTAGTGTAGGTGAAATGAGATGAACATTAAGGACTAAGAGTGAAAATCAAACTAAACCCTTTCACAATGACTTAAAGGATTCAGGGAACACCCTTTTTCCTCCAATAAGCTCACTTTTGTGGACTTAAACAACATAAACACCCAAAGAAGAGGAGAAATGCAGACTAAAACCTTCTTAATGAATTATAGGATTCGGGGAACGCCCTATTTCCTCCCATAAGTTCACTGTTGAGAGCTTAATCAACAAGACATACAATTACATTCAAAGCAGAGGGAAATCCTTGCACATCTAGGATTGAAATTATAGGGACCTTCAAAACAATAATTACAGCAAGAAACAGAGGGTATGATTGAAACAAACTTCTCTGTCAAACTGTAAGCATTAACAATTAAAGGGAGATTTCAGATACAATATTCAGTGGCAAAGAAAGAGGGAACGCCTAAACGGTATTTCAACACAACTGAATCAATCATTCCTAAAATAAAACAAACTGAATATTAAAGAGAGCTCTAAGACTACCTTGTCATGTTCAGTAGCAGAAAACATATAAACAATGAAGGATAAACAGGTCAGAGGTGCTTCTAAGATACATTTCTCTGCCTAAACGTTTTATCCTACTGTAAGAAAATCATGATGGAACAAAGTGGAAAACAGGAAATAACATTAACAATAAGAAGTACTTCACCAAAACCAGGCTCAGGGATCCAATGATCTAGCTTCCTTCATCAACAAAAAAACAGAGACCTCCACACTCCTTCAGAACACCAATGCTTCTTCAAAGCATCAACCTATGTATTACTTTAGAAATCGCCAAATGCCAACCTTTTACAATGAGAGTTTGAACCTGATTTATAGGTGAATGGGGAGGAGAGATGATAGAGATGGCCTTAATGGTTAATTTAAATAGAGATGAAATTCATCTGAGTGCCCATTTTGTGCCATAAATATTACATCAACTTTCTTGCCCCTCCTAGAAATTCTTGTAGATTTTGAAGCCTTATGAATAGAGTGGTAATAACTCTGAAGAGTGTCTTTGTAGACAAGTCTTCTGGATGCTACAATCCTGTCCTTTCTTCTGGTACAAGCAAAACACACAGTATGGGTTTTGAGACCACCCATACCTCTACACTAACTGCCTTAATATTATTTAAAGAAGTTTCTGTCAGCGCAATAACTGTCAAGGCGTTTTTTAGTCCTAGGAGGAGTAAATAACTTTACGGATCTATCATTCTCTGCTCTTCCTCTGTTGTTTTGTCTGTCTTTGTCCTTTAACAATGATTTAGCTTTGACTATGTTTTTATCTTTAACATGCAGGTTAAGCTTTGATTTCCTGATTTATGCTTTAACCTCTGATTTTCACTGATCTTCTTGTCTTCAACTGTATTTTGTCTGTTAAACTGTGAGTTTACGCATTTATTCTTCAACTTTATGCTTAACCCTTTTCCTTTGTACTTTTGATCTCCTTTTTAGTGTACCAATTGCTTCAGCGTGCTGGAGGGTTTTATTTGTAATCAACGTACATGAGACCTTTAATTGAACTCTGAAATTCGACCCCTCGACCCTTTTTAAATACTGATTCTTTAGCTGTGGGAGACTGATGGATAAATCCATCATAAAACCTGAAAAAAACAACAAAGATGTTATAAAAACCCGCGAGGGAGGGTTTCAACTACTTTGGAGGCTAGCGGAGGCAGAAGAGCAATATGGGCAAGAAGAGAACTGTATGGAGGGAAGTGGAAAATACAAAGAAAACAGATTAAATATGGAGTTATGGCGCGGAATGGAATCTGGGTCGTTGGATCTAGGGGAGGAAAAATAGATCAACGGTGGAGATTATACGGATACCCAATGGAAAGCCCTAGCGTGGTCGGGTGGGACCAGCGGGAATATATGAAAAACCAAAGAAAACACATAAAAAGTGGCTGCGGGTGGAAGCGGAGATGAGTCAACGGGGTGATCGGCGCTTTAAATGAGGGCCGTCGGATCTTATTGATCTACAATGTAGATCTCATTGGAGCATCATTATCGAGGGAGCATAGTGTCTGGGACAAAAGAATTTGAAATCTGCGATGGGCGATGCCGATGGGAGTGGTGATTGTGAGAGATGGAAGACCGTCGGATCATGATAGAGATCGACGGCTCATATCCGAGCGGGGCATCGCATATCACCGTCGGAGAGGGTCAGGGGGCATGGAGAAAGAAATCACCGATGAGCAATGAGCAATGCGGTGGGAAACGCCGATGCGATGAAGAATGTCGATGCGATGAGCGCTAACGGTAGGCATTGGGGCATGGTCACGTGGAGGAGGAGGTGACCAGGGGTCAAAAGACAAGGGCTAATTGCATCGGGAGATCACATCAGAGGGAAGAGGGAGAGTTGCAATAGAAATGTAAAAGCACCGATGCGATGGGGGCTAGCGCTTGGTTACCAGGGCAAGGTCATACGGCGGGAAAGAAGGAAGGGGGCTTAAGCCAAGGGGCTTAAAACCCAAAGGAGCGGAACAACTTTTTAAAGGTTTTTAATGCGTTTTTTGTGGGTTTTATGAGGTTATGGATGAAGTAAAAGGGGTCTTAAAACCAAGTAAAAAGGGTTAAATGGTTTTAATGGGAAACTTTAAGGAAAATAAGGGTAAATGAGGGAGAACAGGGGCAGTTGTGAAGATGAAATGGGGGGAATGAAGTGATGGAAATGAGGCCTTTGGATTCTAGAAAGAAGTTTTTCTTTTGGAAAGAGCAGGATTTTAAAGGATTTCTTGTGGAAACATCAGTGAAGATGACTGTAAGGTGAAAAGACACCAAGAAGGCTTCAAGGACTAGAAGTTTTCCATGAATCTTGCTTCTTGAAGGCTTAAGAAGATACTTAGCCATCATTGGGTATAACATAAATTATAGATGGCTAACAGTGGCTCCACTTGGGGAGGACAACTAGCTCTTTAGGTGTCTAGAACCTCAGCTGTAAATATCTGGTTTTCAGCAGTCCAGTGCCTCATCCATTGGGAAAATTCCTTGTTAGAGCCATCTTATTTCCTTCACCTGGTTCAAGTTTTCGGCAAATTAGAACCAGTACTTTTCTTTTCTTTGGCTCAGGTTTTGAGAGATTTAGAGCCATATTTTCCTTTGATTCTAGGCTCAGATTTTCAACATGTTTGAACCCTTTTTTTTTTTTTTAATCCTAATCTGTTCTACTAATAAGCGAAGATTAAATAGTTTGGTAGATCTTCTTCACTATCCTATCAGCAGTAAATTGAAATCTTCCCAATCATGATTAGGCTATATGATTGCACAGTAGTGCTCCTTAAAGTAGTGGCATTTAAGCTTGCACACTTTCAGTCATTGGTTTTCTTCTTGGTATGGGGCTATACCTTTCTTGTTTTATTTCTACCCTCTTTTCTATTTTTCTATTGTTTTTGTATTTTTCTTTCAATTTTTCTTCATGAAAATGGTATGTACAATGGATTAAAAACTCTAAAACTAAGACTCTTGACAGAAATAGTGTTTAAGCATCCTGCCATTGACAGGACCTCCAAACACTTCTTCACCATTCAGTTCTTGCAGGAAAAATACATTATGCCCTCTTATGGAATGAATAATGTAGGGCCCTTTCCACATATTTTCAAACTTACCATGCTTTCCTTTCTCTTCCCTTCTTGAATCCCATTTGAGGACCACATATCCAACTTGGAATTCATTTGCTTTAGTCCTTTTGTCAAAAGACTTTTTGATGTTTTCTTGGACTGTTTGAGTTCTCTGGTAAACTTTTTCTCTAGTCTGCTGCAAATGGATGGTCTGATTGATCCTTCTCTGCATATCATTTTCTTTGGCTTGGAATTCCTGAAGGAGTTTCATGACTGGAACTCCTAAGGATGTCAGGAAAACAACATCCATGCCATAAACCAGCTGATAGGGGGACATGTTGATTGATTTTTTGGTGGTTAACCTGTTAGCTCACAAGGCATGAACAAGCTTACCATGGCATGCTTTCTGATTCTGCTCCAAAATTTTTTTGATGATATTGATCAAGCTCTTGTTGGAGGATTCAGCAAACCCATTTCCTTGGGGGTAATAAGCAGTGGAGTGGCCCAAGGTGATCTGATATTTATGGAAGAAATCAACCATCCTCTTGGATTTAAAGGTAGCAGCATTTTCGGTGATTATTTTCCTAGGACATCCAAATCTAGACAATATGTTGGTCTCAAGGAATTTAATGATGACAAAGTCAGTAGCATTCCTAGTGGGTATGGCCTATATCCATTTGGTAAAAAAATCAATAGCTGTGAGGGTCCATTTGTGCTGGGCTAAGGAGGATGGATGGATCTCCCCTATGAAGTCCAAACCCCACTGTTGAAAGGATGCTTCAGCACTATTAGGTTGCAAGGGTAAGGGCAAGAGCTTTCTTCTACCATCAAAGATTTGGCACTTGTGGCAGACATCACTAGTTTATGGGTGTCTGGGAAAAGGGTGGGCCAATAGTAACTAGATTTGAGGATCTTGTTTGCTGTGGTCTTCCAATTCAAGTGCCCTCCACATTCTCCTTCATGCATTTCCTGCATGATTATTCCTGCATCAACCTCAAGTAAACATTTTAGTAATATCCCAACAAAATTTTTCCAATATAAAACTCCATCTGTTATACAATAATTTAAAGCCTTCTGTTTGACAAATCTGGCTTTTGTTTTTGACAAAGAAGGAGGAGCATTTAAATAAAGTAACACGTAAATGGTGTCAGCATACCATGGACAGTTCATGAATGTTTCTTCAATAAATGGTGCTGGGAACTCTTCTATTTCTTCCAAGGCATCAACCATATTCATATCTAGTGCTTTGAAATTAGACTCGGCCATGAGTTTTGCTAATCCTTGTCCCTTGATGAGTTTAGTAGGCCTGATTTCTAAGCCATATTCAAGAATAGTGGCAATCCATTTTCCCCTTTTACCATCGGGGTTCTGACTTAGAATATCTTTAACTACAGTGTGTGGCACAAAGGAAATGATGCATGAATGTAGAATGTACACCCTAAAGTCCTTTAATGCTTTAACCAGTGCTAAGGCTTGCTTCTCCATGATATTATATTTGAGTGGGGTATCTCTTAAGGCTTTACTGAAAAATGATATTGGTTGTTCTTGCCCCAAACTATTCTTTTGCAACAATACTACAGCTATTGTATGTTTAGATGCAAAGGAAAAAATATAGAATTCTTTGGTGAAATCAGGACTGACAAGGACTGGTGCTTGAGTAAGGGCTTGCTTTACTAGTTCAAATCATTGTTTAGCTTGCATTGTCCATTTAAAACCTACTTATTTCTTGAGCATGTTAGTGATATTTCTCAATAGCTCAGTAAGGTTGGGGATGAACCTCCTCAAAAAAATTATCTTTCCAATGAAAGATTGCAATTCTTTAAGGTTTCTAGGGTGGCTGATATTCAATATGCCATCAATTATTCTAGGAACTATTTTAATCCCTTCTTCAGAGATTATATGACCAAGAAGCTTTCCTTCCTGGAGACCAAAGAGTGTCTTTTTGGGATTTAAAGACAAGCCAAACCTTCTACATTTCTCGAAAACCTTCCTTAAATGTTCCAAATGTTCTTCATTAGTTTTGGAGAAGACAGTAATATCATCAAGGTAAATGTGTTGAGAATGCAGAAAGATGATGGAGCTTAGTGAAATGAAGTCGCCTTCACTAAGTGGGCCCGCAGGCAAATTCTGGCGCAAAGTCTATTTTTAGACTATGTCTATTGCGCAGTTCAATCTAGGTGGTTTATCTATATAAAGAGACCATCCCATAGCATTGAAATAAGCAATTGAGGTTGGCTATCAAGTGGCTAAAGGTTGGAGCATCAGTTTTGCTAGATCTAGCTTGATAGTGTGTAGCAAGGGAGGTAGTGCATGAGAGCTTGCAAAGAGCTTTGTACTATGATTGTTACACGATCTCCATGACATGTATAATATACAGATAATTGGGGGTTTTCAGCTTTAACCTTTCCCATGAAATACTGTGTTCATATGTGTGAATTTTTATGGCTTTAATGTGTGCATGCAATTGATTTTATTTCCGCATGTGATGATCAATGGTAGAAGAGATTCTGTATTATGCATGAAGCTAAAATAGTGTGTGATCAGGAGAATCTCGGTGAATACTTCAGCAAATTATTCAAATTTCTACATGGTATCAGAGCGAGATTAATTGTCGAAGTCTATTACGGTGATTGCAAACTTATTTCCTCGGACAGAGTCTGCATGCGGGCCAGGTAGCCTCCGGAATATTCATCCTTCTTTGTAAGGTGAAAGATCTGGTGAATGCCCTTTGCAGTCAATCTCCGATTTGGAAATAATTTGTTTTCAAGTATAGATCGGAAGCGATAGAGCTTGGAGTTTGGAATTCGAATTTTGCAGAAGGTTGATTTTCTTGGTGCCGGTGTTGAAAGATGTCTTCTTTCAATGGTTTGCGACTCGAATATGCTCTTGAAGGCAATTCGAACTATGTTGCATGGAAGGATCGAATGGAGGCAGTGTTAGAAGATAATGGTCTGAAGGAGTTCGTGGATGCGGATGTCCCAAAGCCCACTGATGCAGCTTTGGTCGATGCATGGCAAAAGAAGATCGCGAAATGTCGAAGGATCCTGTTGGAGGGCGTCAAGGATCATATTGTATCCGGCCTTCATGGTAAGGCTACTCCATATTTAATGTGGAAAGCTTTGACGGATCTATTCCAGAGTAAGAGTGACCAAAGGAAGCTGGCGCTCAAAGATAAGCTCAGGAACATCAAGATGGAGAAGAGCGACAGCATCGCCAAATACCTCACGAAGTTCACTCAGTGCAGAGATGAGCTGGGAAGTGTGGGGGTGGTTGTCAAAGTTTCACTGATTGCATGCTTAGTTTCAAGTATGCTGGGATCGGTGTGGTTCTTGGACAGCGGTGCGTCATTTCATATGACGGGAGATCGAGAGTTGTTCTCAGATCTGGAGGACAAAGATTTGGGTATGCACATCGAGATGGGCGATGACGGTAGATACAGTGCGACTGGTATCGGTACCGTATCCTTTCAGAGGGAGTCTGGTAAACCCTTTGTCTTAAAGGATGTCATGCATGTACCTGGATTGAAGAAGAACCTGATTTCAGTAGCGATGTTGGAGGATAAGGGTTATGATGTGGTCTTCAGCGAAGGAAAAGCTTTCCTGCGCAGTAAGACTACTGGAGAGACCCGGAAGATAGGGTTCGAACTCATAACCTTTATCAGTTGCAGGTAGATGACTGCGCAGCTATGGCATGCAAGGCTGGAGATGTGGTGAGCCGGGATGATGAGGGCGAACTATGGCACAGGAGATTGGGCCATCTTCACCATGGAGCTTTGAAGATTCTGCAGCAGATTTCTACTGGACTTCCTAAGGGCACCTTTGCGCAGTCAGATCAGTGCAAGGGGTGTACTTTAGGGAAGTATGTGAAAGCCACCTTTCACGAGAAGGATAGTCGCGCCACGACGATCCTTGAGAGAGTTCACACAGACGTGTGTGGTCCTTTCTCAGTTGCTTCGACAGCAAAGCACAAGTAGTATGTGATCTTTGTTGATGATTTCTCTCGAAAGTGCTGGATCTTCTTCATGTCGAAGAAGAGCGATACATTCGCGAAGTTCTGTGAGTTTAAAGCACTGGTCGAGAAGGAGTCGGGGAAGAAGGTGATTGCTCTAAGGAGTGATAACGGTGGTGAATTCATCTCGGGTGAATTCAAGGAGTTCTGCAGCGCAGAAGGGATTCGGAGAGAGCTCATCGCACCCCATAACCCACAGCAGAACGGGGTGGCTGAGCGGAAGAACAGAACGATCGTGGGTGCTGCACGGGCGATGTTGCATGATCAGGGCCTGCCCCTTCACTTGTGGGCTGAGGCATGCAATACAGCAGTGTATGTGCAGAACCGTTGTCCTCACAAGGTTCTTGGCATGAGTACACCGGAGGAGACTTATTCTGGCAAGAGGCCTGATATTTCCCATTTGCGGATTTTTGGTTCTCCTGTCTACATGCATGTGACGAAGGATGCGAGAAGGAAGAGCCCGGATCCAGCTAGCAAGGTTGGAGTGTTTGTGGGGTACTGTGATACACCTCACAACTATCGGGTGTGTGTGCCAGGGAACCGGTCGCAAGGCTGATACAATAGGCAAGGATCATAAATTTTGGGAGAAAAGCCATGCGGTGTTCGCTTAGAAGGGAGGCCACCTTCATCGCAGATGAGAGCTTTTAGTTCCCTGAGAGGAGCTTAGGATGTGGATCATCCTGGGGAGGGTTCGGAAGGTGAAGAAACCACCCGAGGCGGCATAAACCATCGGAGGGCGCCGTCGCAGCACTTGGAGGAAAAGGGCGCGGCGGCGGGATGCGAAGGTTGTGGGGGGCACCTACGACACGGCGCGGAGACGAACGAGTCACCGGATCGGTACTGTGGATACATGGCTCTTGTGAGTCAATGTGTTGTGACAGAGCCATCCTCTTTTGAGGAAGCTGTGGAGAAACCCGCATGGGTTGATGCCATGATCGAAGAATATGATTTGATCGTCGGGAACAGTGCATGGGAGATTGTCCCAAGACCGGAGGGGAAATCAGTGGTGGGTTCGCGATGGATCTACAAAGTGAAGCAGGCGGCTGACGAGAGTGTGGAGAAGTACAAGGCGAGATTTGTCGCCGTGGCTTCTCACAGATCGAGGGGATCGATTATGAGGAGACCTTTGCACCTGTCGCAAGGTACTCTTCCATACGGACGATCCTTGCTCTCTCAGCGCAGATGGGGTGGCACATTCATCGGATGGATGTGAAGACTGCGTTCCTCAATGGAGTCATTGAGGAGGAGGTGTACATAGAGCAGCCTGAAGGTTTCGAGATCTTCAGCAGTGAGTCGCATGTGTGCCGACTCAAGAGAGCATTGTACGGGCTGAAGCAAGCACCTCGTGCTTGGTACACTCGGATAGACAGCTACTTCACCGGGCTTGGATTCTCCAAGAGTGAGCCGGATCCAAACCTGTACCAGATTGTGGTGGAGGGGAAGCTGTTGATCATCGTACTGTATGTAGATGATCTGATTTTGACTGGCGACGAGCAGTTGATACTTTCATGCAAGGAGGATCTTGCACGAGAGTTTGAGATGAAGGACCTAGGCATCCTTCATTATTTCCTGGGATTGGAGATTTGGCAGCGCAGTGGAGGACTGTTTGTTTCTCGGGGCAAGTATGCCCGGGAGATTCTGGAGAGGTTCAACATGCAAGGCTGCAAGCCTGTTGACACTCCTCTTCCTGGTGGTTGGAGGAAGGAGGATGCTACTTCAGCGGAGGTAGTGGATGCCACTGTCTATCGACAGTTGGTGGGGTCGCTTATGTATCTGGTCAATACACGACCCGATATATGCTATGCAGTTAACCAGTTTTCGCAAGCTATGGTTAAGCCTACCAAGCTCTTTTGGAAGGCAGGCAAGCATGTATTGCGCTATATCAGAGGCACATCGGGATATGGTCTATGGTACAGACAGGAGGATGGAGTGGCGCTTTGGTTTCCGGTACGATTGGGCCGGGGGGCAACGGACGGGAAGGGAAACCACGGAGGTTTTCGACGACGATCGGGTCGACGAGCGGGTTTGCCGGGGGGGTGGGCGAGACGAGAGATCGGGTGGCTCGATTCGGCGGAGAGGAGCCGAGTACATGGCAGCAAGCTTGGCTGCATGTGAGGCTATTTGGATGAGGAAGACCCTCGTTGGATTGTTCGGGTTGCATTTGGAGCCTACGGTGATCTACTGTGATAACCAGAGTTGCATTAAACTCTCGGCTAATCCAGTATTTCATGATAGATCCAAACACATCGACATCAGATAAACACATCGACATCAGGTACCATCATATCAAAGATTGTGTGCAGTGGAGAATCATGTTACTTTCATATATTCCCACGGAGGACTAGGATGCTGACATCTTGACGAAGGCGCTCACCAGGAGAAAATTCGAATTCCACAGAGGCAGGATAGGGATTGCGGATAATCCATATCTTATTGAGAGGGAGTGTTGAAAATGCAACAAGATGATGGAGCTTAGTGAAATGAAGTCGCCTTCACTAAGTGGGCCCGCAGGCTATTTTTGTCACAAAGTCTAGTTTTAGACTATGTCTATTTTTAGACATATGGATCATAATTTGAGAATTCTACTTGGAGATTCTTGATGGATGCGACATGTCGGGGTAAAAATAGATGAGACCCTTGTATTTTAGGACCCGGGCTATTTTGTTGTATAAAAAATATGGAAGTCAAATATTATTAGCTCTTAATAATATTTGGACTATAAACATTATCTTATTCTCTTGAAGCACTTCAGTTTGATGCCTGGATGTGGCACATGCAGCTGACAGAAGGAAATACATTTTTCCTAGGGTTTAAGTGAAGCTATTGCATGAAGACTTCAGTTAGAACTCATGTGAGAGAGTTTGGTGGAGTTGATTGAGGAAGTTAGTGGAGTTGTATTCAGTTTAACTAATCTAAACATAGTTGAGCTTTTTGTATCCAAGTTAACTAATAGATATAATTAGTGAGAGTGGTGTGAATTAATTATTAATTAATTCACTAATTATAAACTCATAAATCAACTAAAGAATACATCAGTTAACTTCAGTGCATGGAGAGTTTCAGTGGAGACCAGTGCAGAAATAGGTGAAAGAGCAGGTTAACTATCAGTTGTGACTATATTGTTGCTATTTGCAACACACAGATAGGTGGAGTAATCAATGAGGATTGCGCAGTTCAATCTAGGTGGTTTATCTATATAAAGAGACCATCCCATAGCATTAAAATAAGCAATTCAGGTTGGCTATCAAGTGGCTAAAGGTTGGAGCATCAGTTTTGCTAGATCTAGCTTGATAGTGTGTAGCATGGGAGGTAGTGCATGAGAGCTTTCAAATAGCTTTGTACTATGATTGTTACATGATCTCCATGGCATGTATAATATACAGATAGTTGGGGGTTTTCAGCTTTAATCTTTCCCATGAAATACTGTGTTCATATGTGTGAATTTTTATGGCTTTAATGTGTGCATGCAATTGATTTTATTTCCGCATGTGATGATCAATGGTAGAAGAGATTCTGTATTATGCATGAAGCTAAAATAGTGTGTGATCAGGAGAATCTCGGTGAATACTTCAGCAAATTATTCAAATTTCTACAAAATGATTGTAAAATACTTATGTCTTCTGATAAGGCTATGTCTATGGCCCTCTGGAAAGTGGCCCCTGAATTCATCAAACCAAATGGCATTTTGACATACATGAATGTCCCCCAAGGTGTAGTAAAAATAGTTTTATGTTGATCACTTGGGAGAACTAAAACCTGATTGTAACCCGAGAACCCATCCAACAACGATATTCTTTTTGACCCAACTACCCTTTGAAGAATTTGGTACATTTTTGGCAAGGGGTAGTTATCTTTCAGAGAGGCTCTATTTATGTTCCTGAAGTCAATACACAACCTAATCTCCCCTGTCTTCTTCTTGACAGATACTGGATTGGAAACCTAGTCTGAGTATCTAAGAGAAACAATGATCCCTACATCATACATATTTCTAATTTATTTTTCTATTGGAAGCAATAAAACAGGGTTTATCCTCCTTAATTTATGTCAGAAAGGTTTCTGATTTTTCTTAAGAGGAATCTTGTGTTGAATGATGCTAGTGTCATACGATTTCAAATCTTTATAGTCCCATGCAAAAACATCGATAAACTCTTTGAAGAGTGCTATGTACTGCTATTTGATGTGCGTAGGAAGGTGCTAGATAACTTAATAATTTTAGGCTCAGTTGGGCTGCTTGTGTTGTGCTCTTCCACATTAGTTTCCATGGGTTTGACTTTCGGTTCCTTAGCCACATCGTTGAAATCAAAAAGTTGTTCTAATGGAGCAAGGCCTTTGGGTATGGTATCACCTTTACATTCTAGAACTTCGAGGTCCTTTTGGTCTGGATCATCAGATAATTTTGCTTTGAAAATATGATCAAATTGATTTATATCAGTAGGAAAGGAGGACTCTGTTTCAGGAATTGGTTCCTCATTTAAACATTCTTTTTCATGGCTGAAACTTGGTGATGCTGAGGAAAACTCATTTTTTGACTGCAAGAAATCCTCTATATGTTTATCATTGTTAAATACATGCCAATGATCTTTGTTATCAGGTACTGCTGGTCTATTTTTCACCTTTATAATTATTTTTTCATCGATTTGTGATATTTGGAAATTACTAGCAGCAAAAGCAAGTTCGTTTGCTAGGTGATTTTGGGCTCTTGGTATGAACATGAGTTCATAATTTTCGAAAGTTTTCAAGAGATCTAAAACAGTGTTTCTATATTCTCTGAGTCTAGGGTTTTTGGTTGAATATTCCCCTTTGATTTGTTTGATGATCAACTCAGAATTTCCCTGGACTGATATCTTTTTGGCCTTTAAATTTTTAAGTATATGAAGGCCAAGGAGAAGGGCTTCATATTCTGCAATGTTGTTAGTGCATGAAAAATCTAATTTGGAGGCATGTCCTTTGTTTGTGTTGTGTATCCATACACCAGCCCCTACACTATGTTTGCTACAAGAGCCATCAAAGCTCATTCTCCACAGTGTTTCTATTTCATTCTCATTTGTTTTGTGTTGCTCAAGGCTGCTGGGAGTTGAGATATCTAGAGGTTGAGGAGAAGGAAATTCTGAATGTTCAAGTTTACTAATGTCTTTATTTTTTTCCTTCTCTATTTTGGTGACATCATATTCATTGTATAAAATAAAATAATCTAAATCTGAATGGGTGGAATAAATGGGAGTGTTGTGAGGTTTGTCTTTGCTGCTCACCATGTATTTCATGAGGGTTTCCCTGTACAATCTTATGGTTTGACCAAACACTGGTATGGTGGCATAAGAAATATCCATTTGAAGGCTGCCCTGAATCTTAGCTCCCCATGATCTAGATAGGAGCATGCCATATTTTGGGGGAATGTCAGCTACTACTACATCCATTACAAGGTTCTTGGCAGGAATTTGAGACAAGTTAACACACAAATATTTGATTAACCCCAAGCATTTGACCCTTCTGGAATCAAAGGCATATAAATCTTTATATGGTGTAGTAATCTCTAAGCCTAGGCTTTCCATTACTTCCTTGGGCATAAGGTTGTGTGATGCTCCTGAATCTAGCATGGCATTGTGTAGGATTTTTTCATGTATGTTTAAAATGACATAGAAGGGAGGCACAACCCCTTCTTGGTATTTTCCTTCAATTTTAGGACTAAACAATAGCTCTGGCTTGTCATCTTTCAAGCTTAAAGTATCAGTATCAACATTTATATTTAGAGCTCTTAGGACCTGGTTTTTGTACACTTCCTGGGTCACCAATTTAGCCAACGGTATGTTAATTTTGATCTTGGCAATCTCACCTTTAGGGCTGAAAGGCATCGTTGTTTATGTTGTATTTACATCTGTTTTCTCACTTATGTTTCTTTCAGCAATTTTGACTTGCTCAGTTTTATTAGGACTATCAATCTGAGTTGTTTTAATAGGGCCACTAGCAGAGGTACTAGGGAAACTTTCTTCAACCCCTTGTTGGCTATTTTTGTCTTTGTTTGGATCAATTTTTTTGGCTATTGTGATGGTTTTGTTTGCTATCCTTTTAGGCTGATTTTCCAACATTTTCTTAAAAACAACATTTTTGTTTTTGTCACTGGGAACTTCTAGGTTCCCTTTGCTTCTTAGATCACACTGTCTATGCACCTCCATGATAGCATTTTCGAAACCCAACCTATAATCTTCAGACTCTTCAGGCTTGTGTTCTAATGCGAAAAAACCCTGTTCTTCCTTAGTGAGGAAAACAACATTCCCATCATCAAGTTTACATGACTGTCTTCTAGCCTATCAGTTTCCCCATCATCTTCTTGTGCTACATAATTTTGTTGAAAGGGGGGCCTAATCTGTTGGTCATTGTCTCTATGCCTGTCTTGATTAGCATATTTTCTGATATTTGTATTTTTGTTTCTGTTTTGGAGGTTGTTTTGGTTTTCTCTAGCAGGTGTTCTTTCATTTAAGTTGATCTTTTCAAGCATCCTTTCCATCACTCTTACTAGGTTTTCTATTTTGGCATCAGATGAAGAAGTGGAAGCCACTGCTTCATCCTTATATGTGACCCTTTTTTCTGTCCTCAACCTAGCTCTCTTCTTAATCATATTTGCTTCCACACTGAGAGCTACTTTCTACATGTCTTCTAAGGTCAAAAAGTCTCTTTCCCTCAACTGATAAGCCATCTCAAGGTCAAATACTTCATGGAACTTGGCCAAAGCTAAACCTAATGGGGGTTTCATATTTGGGGGCAGTGCATTATAAACACTATTGAATCTAGTGCAATAATCTTGCACACTCTCCCCAGTGTTTCTTTTGAGGTTAGTGTAATCTGATAGTATTTGAAGAGGGTTTTTTCTAATTTCCCATTTGTTAATGAATGTCTAGAATAGAGAAGGGAGCTCATGTATGCTATGGGGAGTTAGGCCTTTGAACCATTTTGTGGCTTCTCCTCCCAAACTCTGAGCAAAAATTCTCATTTTGATGGTCTCATCTTCTATTTCCATATAATCAAAGGTATCGTTCATGTTATCTACGTGTTGTTGAGTAGTAGTGGGTTCAATCCTGGTGAAATGGGGAATTTTGGACTGGTAGTCATTTGGTAAAGGAGCCAGAGGTTGTGGTAACAGTAAGGGATCATACCATGCTGCCATGGCTGGAAAAACTGAAGGATTCGCAAGGGGTGGATTTGAAAAAGGAGCAGTGGGCTGAATAGGAGTGTGTTGGCCAATAGAAGTATGAATAGGAGTGAAAGTAACACTCAGGCCAGCAAATTGATAATGGAGAGAATTGTGGTGGAATGAGCTGAAGTGGAGCAGAAGCTGAGAGTTAGGGGGAGGAGAAGGTGAAGCTTCTGTGTTAAAGCCCTGCTGTGAATTGGTAGGTTCAAAGTCTGTCTGATTTAAATGACTCTTAGACTTGTTTCTAGGTATGCTTCTTGTGCAAGGCAAGTCTAAGCGAGAATCCTCCAAGAGGGTGAGACTTTTAGGAAATGATTTTGCTCTTGGGATAGTACTAGCAGCTACTGATTTTCCAACCTTAGGAGTTTGCCACAGAATCCTTTCTAGATTATCAACTATGCTAGGAGGGTCAAGATCTGGATGGGATCTGGTATGGATCCTATATGAAGCCATATTTCAATCTTCAACTTTGGAGAGGTTTCAAAATATAATTTCTTTCAGGGTTTTTCCCTCTTCCAATGTTTCTCATGACCTAGGACAAAGTTTCTAAACTTCCCTAAGGTGAGTTAACCTAATCTTAAAGAAATTAGGAGCCTTGGTAAATCAAAAATGCCTACTAGGGTTGGAGGAGTTTCCAGGTGGAAGTTTTAGCTTTAGAAGGTCAAAGTAATTGTGGTCCACCACCATTGTTTGTTATGGAACCAATCTGAATTGCTTTTGGGTTTTGTGGGTTTTTCTGTTTGGTGAGAGTGCACTAAACTTGATTCACACCTAGCTAGGGTAATGAAACAAACAGAGATTACTCTATGGCTTAACCATTAATATTTTAGGTGACTGAAATACTAAAGAGTGTATAAGAGATAGCTAAGCTATTGTATACTCAGTGTCCCACCGTGATCACGATTATGTTGGGGTCCTGTGATTTGGCAGATTGGCATGCCAAGCGACAAGGCAACATAAAAACCAAGCTTTAGAGCTCTAGGATCTAGCCCTCCTAGTCTCAGAGAGGGATCTCTCAATATGTTTATAAGGATGTGTCTTGAATGGTTCAGAAGTTGATTTTAGGCTAGTTATGAGGTGCAGGGTTGTTTGTTTTGTTTGGTTGGACAAATGCGTTCAGGCAGTATAGATAGAGCATGGGAATCTACAAGCAATTGAGCAATGGAGTCATGTGAAAGTCCAAATGGTTCTAATTGAGAAGGAAGGGAAACCAGAGGGCAAATATAACTTGTTTTAAAAGATCTGTTGAATAGTGTAGGTGAAATGAGATGAACATTAAGGACTAAGAGTGAAAAGAAAACTAAACCCTTTCACAATGACTTGAAGGATTCGGGGAACACCCTTTTTCCTCCAATAAGCTCGCTGTTGTGGACTTAAACAACATAAACACCCAAAGAAGAGGAGAAATGCAGACTAAAACCTTCTTAATGAATTATAGGATTCGGGGAACGCCCTATTTTCTCCTATAAGTTCATTGTTGAGAGCTTAATCAACAAGACATACAATTTCATTCAAAGAAGAGGGGATGCCTTGGAAATCTAGGATTGCAATTATAGGGACCTTCAAAACAATAATTACAGCAAGAAATGGAGGGTATGATTGAAGGAGACCTCTCTGTCAAACTGTAAGCATTAACAATTAAAGGGAGATTTCAGATACAATATTCAGTGGCAAAGAAAGAGGGAACGCCTAAACAGTCTTTCAGCACAATTGAATCAATCATTCTTGAAATAAAACAAACTGAATATTCAAGAGAGCTCTAAGACTACCCTATCATGTTCAGTAGCAGAAAACATATAAATAGTGAAGGATAAACAGGTCAGAGGTGCTGTAAGAAAAGCATGATGGAACAAAGTGGAAAATAGGAAGTAACATTAACAATAAGAAGTACTTCATCAAAACCAGGCTCAGGGATCCAATAATCTAGCTTCCTGCATCAATATAAAAACAGAGACCTCCACACTCCTTCAGAACACCAATGCTTCTTCAAAGCAACAACCTATGTATTACTTTAGAAATCGCCAAATGCCAACCTTTTACAACGAGAGTTTGAACCTGATTTATAGGTGAATGGGGAGGAGAGGTGACAGAGATGGCCTTAATGGTTAATTAAAACAAAGATGAAAGTCATCCAAGTGCCCATTTTGTGCCATAAGTATTACATCAACTTTCTTGCCCCTCCTAGAAATTCTTGTAGATTTTGAAGCTTTATGAACAGACTGGTAATAACTTCGAAGAGTGTCTTTGTAGACAAGTCTTCTGGCTGCTGTAGTCCTGTCCTTTCTTCTGGTATAATAAAAACAGACAGTATGGGTTTTGAGACCACCCATACCTCTACACTAACTGCCTTAACAGTCTTTAAAGAAGTTTCTGTCAGCGCAATAACTGTCAAGGTGTCTTTTAGTCTCGAGAGGAGTAAATAGCTTTACGTATGTGTCATTCGCTGCTCTACCTCTGCTGTTTTGTCCGTCTTTTTTCTTTAACACTAATTTAGCTTTGACTGTGTTTTTATCTTTAACATGCAGGTTAAGCTTTGATTTCCTGATTTATGTTTTAACCTCTGATTTTCACTAATCTTCTTGTCTTCAACTGTATTTTTTCCGTTAAACTGTGAGTTTATGTGTTTATTCTTCAACATTATGCTTAACCCTTTGCCTTTGTCCTTTCGATCTCCTTTTCAGTGTACCAATTGCTTCTGTGCATTGGAGGGTTTTATTTGTAATCAACATCCATGAGACCTTTGATTGAACTTTGAAATTCGACCCTTCGGCCCTTTTTAAACACTGATTCTTTAGTTGTGGGAGAGTGGTGGATAAATCCATCATAAAACCTACAAAAAACAATAAATATGTTATAAAAACCTGCAAGGGAGGGTTTCAAATTCTTTGGAGGCTAGCGGAGGTGGAAGAGAAATATGGGCGAGAAGAGAACTGTATGGAGGGAAGTGGAAAATACAAAGAAAATGGATTAAATATGGAGTTATGGCACGGAATGGAATCTGGGCCATTGGATCTGGGGGGGGGGAATAGATTAATGGTGGAGATTATACGGATACCCAATGGAAAGCCCTAGCATGGTTGGGTGGGACATGCGGGAATATATGAAAAACCAAAGAAAACACATATAAAGTGGCTGCTGGTGGAAGCGGAGATGAGTCGACGGGGTGATCGGCGGGTTAAATGAGGGTCGTCGGATCTTATTGATCTACGATGTAGATATCATTGGAGCATCGCTATCAGGGGAGCATAGTGTCCGGGACAAAATCATTTGAAATCTGCAATGGCCAATGCCGATGGGAGCGGTGATTGCGAGAGACGGAAGTCTGTCGGATCATGATAGAGATCAATGGCTCGGATCCGAGCGAGGCATCGCATATCAGCGTCGGAGAGGGTTATGGGGCATGGGGAAGGAAATTGCAGATGAATGATGAGCAATGCGGTGGGAAATGCCGATGTGATGAAGAATTTCGATGCGATGAGCGCTAACGGCAGGCACTGGGGCATGGTCACGTGGAGGAGGAGGTGACCAGGGGTCAAAAGACAAGGGCTAATCGCATCGGAGGGAAGAGGGAGAATTTTGATAGAAATGTAAAAGCACTGATGCGATGGGGGCTAGCGCTTGGTTGCCGGGGCAAGGTCATATGGCAAGAAAGAAGGAAGGGGGCTTAAGCCAAGGGGCTTAAAACCCAAAGGAGAGGAACAACTTTTTAAAGGTTTTTAATACATTTTTTGTGGGATTTTTGAGGTTCCGGATGAAGTAAAAGGGGTCTTAAAACCAAGTAAAAAGGGTTAAATGGTTTTAATGGGAAATTTAAGGAAAACAAGGGTAAATGAGGGAGAACAGGGCCAATTGTGAAGATGAAATGGGGGGAATGAAGTGATGGAAATGGGGCCTTAGATTCTAGAAAGCAGTTTTTCTTTTGGAAATAGTAGGATTTTGAAGGATTTCTTGTGGAAACAACAGTGAAGATGACTGTAAGGTGAAAAGACACCAAGAAGGCTTCAAGGACTAGCAGTTTTCCATGAATATTGCTTCTTGAAGGCTTAAGAACATACTTAGGCATCATTGGGTATAACATAAATTATAGATGGCTAACAGTGACAATAGCTCAACCATAACATTTTCAAATCATTCTGTGTTTCACAGAAGAACAAAGCACATAGATGCTAAGTTTCACTACATCAGGGAGCTAGTGAACAATGGATAAATTATTTTAAAACATTGTAGAACTTAGGAGTAATTTGCAGATATACTGACAAAGCCATTGGGGCAAAAAAGCTTCAAATATTTGAGGAAATGCATGGGTATGATAGATAACCCAACAGTTGAACTTAAGGGGGAGTGTTGAAATGTTAAATTCAACTGCAGGAATGTACATATGGAGAAGAGGCGGTGCAGGAGCGATTCACGGCTCTACAACAGCCACTTTCTATTTTTGGTTTCAGGATTTCTAACCACATCCGCTTTCTATTTTTATGAATAGTCATTCAGGCTTTAAAATCCCTTACAGTGTTTTTGGAAAATAGATTTTTTTTGTACGCGACCAAGTTTTTTTTAAAGTTTGAATGGGCCATGTCACAGTGGTCCCCACCAGCCATCTCTATATCATAATCGCAAATCGTAGTAGCCGAGTGTTAAAGTGTCTTGTTGATATGAATCGATGTCGTGATGCGATGTGCAATATCGCACCATCACATATCGCAACAGACAAATATCAGTCTCCCCCCGCAATTTTTTTCACAGCTATGTGATGTGGTCCCCACCACCATGGCAATCACAACTTCACTATTAACCGTTCCACCGCAAACCATCATTCATCCCGATGAGCCGATCACCGATATCGCTCATCGCTCATCACAAAAATGTCAAGTCCAATTGTTCAAACCGTTGATCCGCCATTCCGCTGATCGCTGATTGCGATGTGGGCTCCACTTGCATATCGCACAAATGAAATTTTTGGTTTATGTTTTGATCTCTTCGCTGCGACTGAAGTTTTAACTTAGGCTTAGGAATTTTTATATACGGCATATGTTTCTATTTTAATTTAATATGTTTTAATTTAATATTGAAGTAAACAATTAAAAGAGTTGTAGATGTGTTTCCTCTTATCGATCTCAGATTTCTATTCGAAGGTCTGGAATACCTGCACGTGAGTTGCACCCCAAAAATAATTCACAGGGACATCAAGACCGCCAACATCCTACTAGATAGAAATTTGAATGGGAAATTGGCAGATTTCAGTCTTTCAAGGATCACAATGGATGAAGAAGGTACTCATGTTACCACAATGGTAAAAGGAGCGATCGGCTACCTCGATCCAAAGTATATAACTTACTCTCTCTGCAATATTATTTCTGTTAAATGAAGAAGTAATCATTGTATTATTAAAGAGTACATGTAATTTTTCACCATACTTGTCATCTAATTTTTTATGGTGCCAAAAAATCACAGATATTACAACACTCAAGTGTTGACGGAGAAGAGTGATGGGTATAGTTTTGGAGTGGTGCTCTTAGAAATCATATCTGGTAGACCACCCATAGATACAAATTTACCTGAAGAGGAAATTAACATCATTCGATGGGTAAGGAATTTATCATGTATAATCCAAAATATAAACAGTATTTCGTAGCGCATCTTCTTCTAGAGCCTAAGAAAATTGGTGCATTTACAGGTGACACCATATGTATTAGAGATGGATGGAAATAGTGGTCAAATACCAGAAATCCATAAGTAATAATGCCAAAATAGTGATGAGATGTGTTCACGCTTTACCATCTTGTAGGCCCACAGTGAGTGAGATAGTGACAGAGCTCAAAGAGGCTATCAAAGTTGAGGAGGATATGGATTGTATTTCAATTGCAGAGGAGAATGGCATCCAAAATGGAGATGTATCGACCAAGCGCAAAGGAATGGAGTGGAATGATAATAGCTCCAACGTGCCAAATGTAGGAAGATAAATTCTTAAATACGGATCGAAAGAGAGGGGCGGACAAAACCAAACTATTTTATTTAGATGATGAGAGTGTGTACTATAAGTGTTCCCATTTAATGAATATCGTAATAACCATTTGTCAATTTTGTAATCATGAAATTTCCATTCTTAATCTGAAAGGTTATGAATAGAATTACAGATTTCGATAAATGATTAAGTGGTCCTAATGATATTGAGCATCGATCCGTATCCTTAACTTTTTTACTACGTTTAATTAAACAATCGGTATATTTAAATTTTTCTCTTATATATTTTGTCTTTAAAATAAAATTTTAGTAATTAGTATGATAAAAATCGAGAATCAATTAATTATGTGGCTTTAGAGGTGAGTTATTGGAGATTTCCCAAGTAGTCTTCTATACACTACTATTTATTCAGAAGATCCGGTACATATAGTCTTGGACATTAACAAGGTGATTTGAATCACTCTAAATTTTAGAGTTAATCTTAAAGTCTTAATTCTATCTTTATCACAACAAACCACTGAATCTAATATTCTCCATTAATTCTAACATAGTATAGATAATCATATAACTATCCTAAGAATTCTTTAGAGGCAACGGTCTAGAAAAACATCAGCATCAAGTTTGATGGCATTATGTTATCATTGGAATATCGAAATTCCATTTTTTCCATTGAAATTTTTCTATGTGAAGATGTTGCCAATCACTGTGGTGCATCATACTAGTCTTTCAAAACAGAAACAAAAAGTGCATATTACGTTCAATTATGTATAAATCAATTTTGAATTATATATTCCAATTTAATTTATTAAGTGCTCCATTAATTTATAGTACATAAGCACCAGCTCCGTCGTTTCATTATATATCATGTTGTTACGATAGATTTTGAATCTGAAGATCGAAGTGTGAATTTAGTGAAGCTGTTTCTTCTGTATGGAGTGGAATGGACGTGTCTCCACTTGCAGCCTATCATGGTATTATCATTTTTTTGGGTTGTCTACAGAGCTGAGGAGTTGTTTATATGGTCAAAAGTGATGAGAATTTAGTTAAAAAAATTCAAAAAATTTAGTAGTAATGTTTGAACCATATTTTTGATGAGTGGTTAAAATTTAGCTAAAAGAAATTCAAAAAAAATAGTAGCAATGTTTGAATCATATTTTTGATGGTGGAAATAGATTCAACACTATCAAAAACATCCTAATAGCAGTGTTTGAATCATGTTTATGATGGTGAAAATAGATTCAGCACCATCAAAAGCATATGTTTGAATCATGTTTTTTATGATGGAAATATATTCAACACTATCAATTTTCTTACATGTTGGCTCTGCCTACTATCTCTGACATCCTTTAAAGAGACAATCATTGGCATTGTAAACTGAAAACTTTTACAATGGATAACATTTTGTACCCTAGCCTGTGATGTTTAATATGTGTTCTTTGTCCCCACTTATTTAATGCAATTAATGGGGATTTCAAGGCATGGAAAACTAAGAGCATGGTAGGAATTTCAAATCAAAGTCAAATTTGATGGTAATTTCAAATCAAAGTCAAATTTGATGGTTTCTGCTATTCTAGTATTTTGATTGTTTTATTTTTTTTTTAAACAATAAAAACACCGATTTTTTTAACTGATAAAAAAATAGTACATTGTTCATCTTTAGTGTCTTTGTTCTTCCTATCTTTATAGATATCTATTCTGATCTTGTAACTAGAGGAGAAATTTTACTTCAAAAATATTAATAGTACCCCTACCAAAAGTTCCAGCAGTGGCTTATATATGTTGTTCTAAAAAACTGTAAGGAAGACTTGTCTTACCACAAAGAAAGCTAGTTTAATCTCAAAAAGCAAAGGATAATATAGTTCCAAATTAAATTCATTTCCTATCTGATATGCCTGTAGTCACTAAGTAAGGTCCACCATTTCCTGAAACCAACCTTAATCTTTAAAAAAAAAAAAAAAAACTTAAATGGAATCGATGCTTCCAGAGTGCATAAGACAATTTTGTTGATATGATGCATAGAGTATCTTGTTCGACCTCACCTTGATACCTTTTTTTGACAAAATATCAACCGTGTGGTTATGTTCTCTAAAAATGTGTTGGTAGCTCACCGACGTGAAGGATGTTGACAAAAGATGAATACGCTCCATCCAATTGGAGAGGATAGGAGGCTAGAAATTGGAATGATTCCAAACCGAGTTGATAATACATTTGGCATCACCATGAATAACAATTTTGTCCAATTGCAACCAAGAGGAAAAAGATAATATGCCCTAGAGAGCAATCACCTCAGCTCTGTTGTTGGTTCCTCTCCCCCCATTCCATGAGATATGTAGTATTGATCCTCCTCCAATGAAATAATGGCACCACAACTGCAACATCTACTTTGACTAGCACCGTCAAAGGAAACCCAGGGGAAGTCTTCCTTGATATCCCTGAATTTAATTTTCCTAGATTTGGTGCCTACCTTCTTCTGCCTTGTCTCATTGAAGTACGCTATGATCTTCCTAGTAGCCCTCCACACCGAAGGAACATAATTTTCAAATAGCTACACATTTATGCATATCCAAATCACCCATATAACATAAAAGGGGAGATCATGAAACTCCTTATGGTCATTAATCCAATTTGTAATATCCAGAACAACGAAATAATCAACCAACCTAGTACATCTAGGTGTTCTAGTTAAAAATAATTGCAATGAAAACACTGAACACAATGGGATATGGAAATGCAACCTTTTTTTTATATTATTAGCTAAAAATGAAACTAACACATGCCCATAAAAAAGATTGGAACCCCTACAAATGGCATGCACAACTGTCCAACAATGACAAAGCCATGATACTGAATCCCACTTGTGAATCTTGGATGGATCCTCCACACAAACGTCACCACAAGGTTTTCATCCCAGGATCAATTATAGCACTAGCCACGCCAAGTTCTCAACCAAAACAAAATAAGATAGATAATTTCGGGATGATTCCCACTGTCTGGCCCTTATCCCCTTTTATAGGTTAGATGGACCTTATTTTGTTGTTTTCCTTCAAAAAATGAAGGTGGATACCATGGGCAAATAACACGGTAAATACCATGGGTTGATTTCGTCCACTTTGACCTTATCAAGAAAAGGGAATATTACATAATTGTGGATGAAATTGGATAGAAAGCCACCCAAAATGGGGCAGACCAAATTTAGGAGTCTTGAAACCTCAATCCAAACCTCCCAAACAAATGTGCAATCAATAAATCCTCCTCCTGATGTCAGCAGAAACAACATATGTCGTGACCTATAAATCCTTTTTTCTTAAGCATATCCCAGGTCAATATTTTGTGTTCAATTTCCAACCATGTGAAACAAATAATCTTGTGAGCGGGCACCCATGACCAAACTTGGGTGAATCAATCGTGATCAGGAAATTTGGAAATAGGAAGGGGGAGGGATAATTATATACCTCTGGCCAACGACGCTCCATTATTCCATGCATTCACCTATTGAAGGGTGTCCTCCCCCATGTCAATCACAACACCAAAGTTATATAAATTTTGGATGAAAACATCCCATTCCAATGCCATTCTGTTAGATAGTCCCAGTTTAGTTGCCCTCTTCCATCTGGGGCTAAATGGTGAGCTGTTAGGAAGAGCCAGTTATGTAAAACAAAAATCATTCAAGTATCTTTTTTGCTCATTTTAACAAAATATCTTGATAGTTTGAGAAAAAAATTACTTGTATTTGATAAGAAAAACAAACGATCAAACAAGAAAATTACATGGTACCTGTTTTTTTTAGGTAGCGAAAAAAGCACCCAATTTTGAAAAGTGGTGATGCAGAATCACCCTTTTGTTTTGGAGCATAGTTTTTGCACTTTAAATTTTCTTATGACATTTTTTTTCAAATGTCATGATTTTCATGTCAATTTTGAAATGTGGTGATTTAGAATAACCTATTTTTTTAGCATATTTTTGGCCCTTCAAATTATTATTATTATTATTTTTTGTTTTTGTGTTTTTTTTTAATGTCATGATTTTCATGGAAAAGTAGTGATTTTTTTGGCACTATAATATTTTTATTTATCAAGTATGAACATTAGTTTTAAAATCTTAGTGATTTTCATGCTAATTTTGAAAAATGTTTATGAAACATCAATCTTTTTTGTTTAGAGTGGTAATTTTCATCTTGGTAATAAACATAAAAATTAAGTTAAAAAAACATTACAAAAAATCAAATATAAAAAAGAGAAAAATTTAAAAAAAAAACGCATAATTTAAAGAAAAATAAAATTCTAAAAAAAACAAGAACAATTTTTTTTTATAATTTTTTTTATTTTTAAGTTATAAAAAAAAAACATAATTAAAATAATAATAATAATAATTAAAATTTAAATTTAAAAATAATTTAAATTTAAAATTTAAAAATAATTAAAATTTAAATTTAAAAATAATTAAAATTTAAAATTTAAAAATAATTAAAATTTAAAAAATTCAAAATAATTAAAAAACTAAATTTAAAAAAAAAAATTAAATAAGAAAAAATTAAAAAGAAAATTTTAATTTAAAAAAAGAAGAAGTGTATATATATATATATATATATATATATATTCGTTTTTTTTTAATTAAAAAAAATTAAGAAAATTGTAAAATTAAAAACTAAATCTATGCGGTGAATTGTCTCGATTAATACTTGGGTCTATAGTGAAATTCTGTGGTTAAAATTTTGCAGTGAATTTTCTCAATTAATACTTGGGTCTGCGGTGATTTTTTCTCAATAAATTTTGGGACCTGAGCACTTGAGGTCTGTTGTTCAGTTTGTTGATATTCAGGTGCACAGATTCCTTATCTTTTTTCTAATACAAAACTCCTCATATATTCGCAAGTATGAATAATTCGCCACAGCTACCAAAGATTACCAAAGGTATACCTAGCACAGTTACTCTATAGAGCCTTTATGAGAGTATAGAGTCTTTAGAGAAACGTAGAGAAGAAAGAGAAGTCACGCTACAAACCCAGTTAGAAGCCATGCTAGAAAACAAATTCACATCTCTTGAAGACAAGATCCAAAAACAAATAGAAAATAAAATAGAACTATTGGAGAATAAAATGGAGGCAATGGAGACTAGGTTGCAGGTCATAGAAAAACAAAACCAAGATACGAACCAAACATCCCAGCAAGGAGATGCTGATAATATAGAGAGTCTTAAAATGAAGGACATGATTAAAGAACTAGAAGAAAAAGTTAACAACAGTCTCACCCTAAATAGTGGGGTAGGTAAATTAGATATCAAACCAATTAAAGATGAAATGAAAAAATTGATCGAATTAGACCATGAGCGTAACAACAGGACCTTGAACCTTATAATCTTTGGTTTGAAAGAAGAGGTAGACGAGGATACTTTAGCCATTTCCCAGACAGAATTACATAATAGATTACAAATTGAAACCACGTGTCTCACAGAAGTAACAAGGTTAGGGAAATTAACTGAGAATAAAGGAAGGCTGATCCGATTAAAGGTGAGCTCTACTGACCATAAGTATGACATACTTAGTAAAACCTCAAGTCTAAAAGAAATGGGAATATTTATAAATGAAGATTTCATTCCAGAAGATCAAGCATAATTAAGAAAGGAGATTCAAAAAGTAAAATAAGCTACGAAGGAAGGAAAATGGGCAATAATCAGAAATAGAAAAGTCGTTATTCGAGATAGAAACCAAAAAGATAGTAATAAATAGCAATTTAACATGCTCCAAATTCTTTCTTGGAACTGTCGGGGCTTTCCATGGAACAAAGGCCCCAAGCTAAGTTGGATCTCAAATGATGTTGATATTATATTTCTTGTTTAAACTTGGGAGCACGAAGAATCTAAGGTCCCTAACATAGATGGATTTGCACTATGGTCTACTTGGAACAAGCGATCATCCCGTAGAGGCATTGGGAGCATAGCTTGCTACATTAAGAAGAACATATCCCCCCATGCTAGGATTTATAAAAACAACAATTACAACCAATATAGTTGGATTGAGATTACTGACATTAATGATAAAAAGACCTACATAGCACTCTGTTATTCCCCCCCATTAATTCTAACTTATATAAGAAAAGAATCTAGATAAAAATAGTCCTTACAATGGTTTATAGAATGATATTTCTAGCCTAAGGAATGAAGATAATATCCTTTTAATGGGTGACTTTAATGCTTGAACTTTAAGCAACCAAGCTATTCTTCTAAGCAATCATTCCAACTCCAATCCTCTTTGGTGAGACGAAGACCTTACTCTGGCTAGCCGGTACAAAAGGAGCTCTGAAGACCTCGGGGATAATTTGTTTGGGTCAGAGCTAGTCAAGCTCTGTAGCGCTCAGGATCTCATAATTTTCAACGGTCTAAAGAAGTGGCCCAATTCTAGCTAGATGACCTGCATCCATGGGCTTGGCAGCAGTGTGGTAGACTATGTTATTTCCGATTTCCCTTTATACAATGAAATAATAAATTTTGACATCTTAGACGACCACGAGCCTGACTCTGATCATAGGCCTTTACTCATAACTCTCAATTTTGTCATGCATAGAGATCCCATAGAAGATAATCCTTATAGTCAAAAGAACTTAATCTTTGATAGAAATAAAAACGATCTCTTTCTAAATGAATTAAAAACTAATTTGCTTCCTTTATCTAGTATAGACAACATAGATGACCTCTATCATAATTTTACTACAACCCTCTCATATTCTATTAACAAGTTCTCAATTGAGGTCTCAAGTAATAAAAGAAATAGAAAAACCAACCCATGGTATGACAAAGATTGTAAAAGTGAGAGGATAGAAATTAATGAAGATGTTGATGAATCTCTCAAAATTGACAAGATAAAAATCTACAAAGCCCTAACTAAAAGGAAAAAAAGGCAATATATTCGTAAAAGACAAGATAATCTCTTACACCTCTCTAAGGTGGCTCCTAAGAAATTCTGGAGGCATATTATAACTAGGAAAACTAAAGAGAATAATAAAATTTCTTTACACAACTGGAATTTCTATCTTAAAAATCTTTACGAATCTCCAAATGCCAGGGATAACTTTGAAACCCTGCTCACAACGAAAGAAGTTTTCTCATTAGAAGACATTGATTTTGGGGTTAAACGCCTGGAAAATGGGAAAGCTAAAGAAATTGAAGGTTACCAGGAAAATATCTTAAAAATTGGAGGTCTTGTCCTCATCCCCCACATCTACAAGCTTTTCAACCAATCGGTCAAGCAAGGGTTCCCTAAACCTTCGACTCAGAGCCTCATTATCCCTATTTTTAAAAGTGGGGATACAAATAAACCCTCTAATTATCAAACAATTAGGATCAGTCCTCTCTTAGCCAAGCTATATGGTATTATTTTGGAAAATAAGTTGAGAATTTGGCTTGAAAGTGAAGGTAAGCGGGTTGCCAAGTGGGTTTTAGAAGGCAACACTCAACAACGGACCCCCTCATTACGCTTAGGATCATTGTGGAGGAATGCCACAATGATAAATCCAATCTCTTCTGTTGCTTTGTGGACTTTAGAAAGGATTTCGATACGGTTTCTATAAACAACCTATGGAATAGATTAGAAGAGCTAAATATTCCTTTTGAGCTAAAGAGGCCGCTAGAAGGTTATACAAGAATGTAATTGCCAAGTTAAAGAGCAATGAGGGTTGGTCGAAAGATATTAAGTGTAATCTCAGAGTTAAAAAAGGTTGCCCCCTCTCCCCTACCCTATTTGGAATTTAGATCGACAAGCTAGAAGGTTGTTTAGAGGAAGCAGGATGTGCTGGCACGATCTTATCTAGGATAGTTATCATCCTTCTTCTTTATGTTGATGATATTGTTCTTCTCGCAAGGTGCCCATCTGATCTTGATAAGCAACTTAGACTTCTTAAGTATTTCTGCTCTACCATGGGTATGTCTGTTAACACTGACAAAACAAAAGTTATGATTATCAAATCCAAGAAGGACACTTACTCTAATTTTATGTATGACAATAGTAACTTGGAGGAAGTGTGTTCTTACAAGTACCTAGGAATTGATATTCATCACAAACTCAACTGGAACTATAGCATTCAGAAAAGGATTAATGGGGGGTGGAAAGCTTATTTTGGTCTTGAAAATAATTGTAAAACAGAAAACCTCGTAATGTGGGATAGAAAGAAGTTCCTCTTTGAAACTTTAGTCACTCCTGTTATCTTATATGGGTGTGAGGTTTGGGGTTGTAGCATCTCTAGAGAATCCTGGAGAAATATTGAGCAAATCCAGAAGCGTTTTATAATGTATAACCTTAAAATTAAAAGCAATACACCCTATCCTATTCTCCTTATAGAAGTGGGTCTTTCCCCTATCGAGATCCTAGCTATGATTAGGCTTTTGTTGTACAAGCACAAGCTCAATAGCATAGGAGACCATAGACTTCCTAAGCTAGCTTTAAATTCCAGCCAAAACCACCTAAGGCTTAAACGAGGTTGGTATAAATACACCAGGGCCTGGTTAAACCATTGAGAGATCGATGAGAATGTTGCATTGTAAAACATTAATAACATTAAAAAAATTGTTACTTCTAAGTTCAAAGAAAAAATGTGGTGTGAGAAAGATCTAGCAGCTAAGAGAAAATTAAGATATTATAAGGAGCTCATCAACCCCACCCTAGAAGATCAAAAGTATCTCTCTGTTTTAACTAGCTCAAAAAAGAAAATTAATATAGCCAATATTAGAACGAACTCTCATGAGCTCCATAGTGAAACAGGTCGTTGGACAGTTCCTAAAACACCATGGATGGAAATGATATGCAATCTTTGGGAGAATATGAACATCGAGGATGAAAATCACTTCCTCTTAGAGTGCCCCGCGTACAACCACATTAGAGCTCAATTTCATAATCTTTGTTGCAATACTGACCTTCCTATTAAGATGTCAAAATTATAGTCTGCTCGGGAGGCTTCTCTCCAATATTTTTGAGCATAGGAATAAAATCTTAAATCAAACTAAATAACTCTTTTCTTTAGGTCCGATAGACCAAAGATTGGTCTCAGTGGACGTTAACCATCATCATCATCATCATCATCATCATATATATATATATATATATATATATATATATATATATATATATATATATATATATATATATATATATATATATTAAATTTAAAAATATAAATTAGATTTAAAAAATATAAAATTAAATAAAAAATTAAAAAATATTAACAAAAAACAAGGATGGTCCCCGCCGCGCCCTCCCCTTGCCCGGTGGTCGAGTTCCCCGGGCGCCACGGCTTTGCGAGGCTGATCTCTTAAGGGTTAAGAATCGACCTTCGCCACCATAGGGGGCTGCGAGGTTCGACTGCTGGGCAGGGGGGAGCTGGCAGCCGGGCGGGGTAGAGCTGCTAGCGCCCCTGCTGCTCGGCGGCCCAACCCCATCACTATATATTTTTAATATTTTTTTATTTTTTTATATTTAATAAAAAAAATTGAAGTTTAATTTTTTTTTTTAATATATTTTTTTTTCTAAATTTTTTTAATTTAAAAAAATGAATTTTGTTTTTCATTTTTCATTTGAAAATGTATTTTTCACACACACACACACACACACACACATCTATATACTTTTTTTTTCTAATTTAAATCTAAATTTAAATTTTCTTTTATTTTTTTAAATTTAATTTTCTAAATTTAACTTATTTTTTATTTTAGTATTTTAAGTATTTTAACTTATTTTTTAATTTAAACTAATTTTAAATTTTAAATTTTAATTATTTTATTTTATCATTTTTTAATTATGTGGTTTTATTCTTATTCTTATTCTTATTCTTATTATTATTTATAACTTAAAAAAAATTGTTTTTGTATTTTTTTTGTTTTGGGTTAATTTTTATTTGTTTTTCTTTAAATTATGTGTTTTCTCTATTTTTTCTTTTTCTTTTTATTTAATTTTTACAAGTGATATTTTATGTTTAATACCAAGTCTAAAAATTGTTGTAATTTTATTTTCATAAAGGTGATATTTTATCGTTAATGTCATCCTTGGATTTTTAAGGCTTTTCAGAGACATGATATTTTATCTTTAATACCATTCCTAAAAGTCATTGGAATTTTAAGACTTTTGATATGTTATCTTTAATGAAAAATTGGTTTCCAAAAGAGAAGCTTGCATTGCATGCATGCTTGTGCAAAGGAGGAACCTGATTCTCAGTGAGAAGGCAAGTTAGCTTTCCAAGCACGGAAGGATCGCTTTGGTACAACAAAGTGTTACATAAGTCAGAAAGTGCTAGATATTTGGGTCAACAGCAGAAGGAGAACAATGGTTGAAGAGCCAAGCCATTTGCAAGGCAAGGCAAGGTATGTTAGTGAACCGAAGAGGTTGTCATGATGATTTCTCCAAGTAGAATCAAGATGATAGAACTTAGGAAACATAAGAGTGTTCAACACTTACAAGATAACCAACTTTTGTGGGTCCAAAAACATGTCAGTGCGAAGGAGTGATCAGAATCTAGATCAGGGAAAAAAAAATCCTCAAAGTTAAAAGTGTTCAAAAAGGTGTGGAACCTGAACGACCAGGACCGACTCATAGCCCTGATTCCAGCGCAATTTGTTTTGTAAAAATCTGACTCCGGATGTGGGAGTTAGAGCCTGTTGATCGCCGTGCAGAACTGGCAAAATTTGTGCAGGGATAATGACATGGAAACCCAGTCAGCACTCCAGGAAGATTCTCCATTTTTCACCCAATGACACTGTGACAATTGTCGCAACCAGATTCGCTAGTGTTGGTTGTGAAGGAGAAAAATTTCCAGTGACCTTCAAAGGTCAAATTTGTGTATAGAGGTGCAATTTGCAATTTTCATTGATGGAAAATTTGTGGCCAATAGGAAGGAGACATGTGGTGCAGCCATGGGCTGCCACGTACCCCCCCATGGAAAAGGTTTGCAATAGTGGCGCAAACATATTTTTTTAACCAAATTTTTAATATGGTTCAAATATAAATTTATATACAAAGTTTTCGTTTTAATAATTTTGGGTTATAAAAATTATATGCCACGGAGGGGCGAAGGTCGGGGTCGAACCCGCGACCTCCCCCGCACTAACTCCACCACATACCAATATGACAACCCTATGATCCTTGTTAGTCGTAGGATCGCGCGGAGATTTAAACTGTCACAGTTATGCAGACAACGGGGGAGGAGGGAGCCAGCCCCGTGGGGCAGCCCCCTCCCCACATGACCAAGCGCGAAGACCAAGGGCGGAGCGCAATGGTTAATGGCGCCATTAGCGCTAATCAAGGATTCAAATTTAATTAAGCTCCAGCTAAGTTAGAATACTTTTAGCGGAGCACACCAAATTTAGCAGCAGTCCCAAATTTGTCGGATTTAACTGGCAGTCCACCAATTTTAGTGGCAATTTAATAGGCCTAGAGTAAATGAGGCATATCTTGAGAAATATTCGACCAAATTGGGCTTAGGAAAAGTCATTCCTAGTATATTGGTATGCTATGAGTCCATTGGAACAACTTTCAGATGCAATGGATCTCATCTACATATGTTTTTGGCACGTTGAAGAATTTTGAAGCCTAGTGCCAGCAGGAGGGAAGGCCATGCCTAGATCAGCTGAAGGCCAATTTCAGTGAAGGAATAGTCATTCTTAGCTTTTTTCCATGATGGGAATCCATTGGAATAGGTTTCAGAGGCAGAGGAGCAATTATTTATGGTGTTTTTCACACTTGAAGATAAAATATTCCCAAGGCCACCAGGAGAGGAGGCCATGTCTAGAGGATTGTAGACCAATTGAAGAACCAGAAGAGGCTACTCAGGGGTTTATGGATGATCTGAATCCATTGGTAACTTATTTTTTATATTTAGAGCACATATTCATCTTCAATTTGCGGGTTGAACCAAGAGCATGTATGGATTATTCAGATATTGAGCCAGTTCTTGGAGGACTTTAAGATGGAGATGATCTTGCAGGGAACTTCCAGCCTCCATATGTTTGGAACAATGACCTTTGCAGCAGTGTTGTAGAAATTTTCTCATTTTTTCTCTTTATGTGTTTTAGAGAAAAATACTATTGATGTACTTACAGTTATTGAATAACAAATTTTATGCTCTTTCATATTTGAGTCAGGGATCTTGGTAATATACCCATGTGTTGTTGACAATAGGTGTATGGTAAAGGGACTTTGCAGGAGTTGTTTCTTTTTAGGAGAAAATTACCATTTCAGATCAACATGTTGATGTACTTATCATTTTGAAATTGGAGCATAATAACAATGAATCATGCCTTAGAGCTAATTCAAGGAGATCTAGCCCAGGCAGGGTGAAATCCTTCATCAAATGGCTTGTGTTTTGTTGTATGATGTATTTTCCTTTCATGTGTTTAATGGTTTAATGTCTATAACCTACTAATGGAATTACATATTGAAAGACACCAAAAAGAAATCCTTGTGATAATTTGAAAGCTTAGTAAAAACTCCTATGCACATAAGAAACACATTTTTAATACTGATGAGGGAGCTTGCATAGAATTAATGAGTTTTACCACATTCAGATCAAGTTGGTATCAAAGCATCAAGTTCATTTTTTCTTGTGTTTCTTTGTGGAAAGAGGGTTGTCTATTGTAAGGTGAAAATTCTTACCAGGTTGAAGCTCCGAAGAGGAGAAGGAAAACTTGTTGGTATAACTTCCCAAATAGGAACAAGGAGAAGGCCCTACAAGTCTCACAAGGGAAGAAGATAAAAAGAATGGTGTTTCACTACCATATTCACCACAAAATTATTTGTTTTCTATAAATTTGATGCAATTTTTTGATGTAGAAAATCCTTCCAAGATGGAAGATGGACATATTTTTTCTTTTTTTCCACATGATACGGAAGAGGTTCAATCGACACCTTATGTTGAGGAGCTGAAAGAAGAAGACAAAAGAGTCCAAGAGAACACTTTGAGAATCCAGAAGGAGTATGAAACCATATTTTTGTCTCAATCAAGAGACGAGACAAATGGTGAGCATGTATATGCTTCCTATTTATATACATATATTGATGAAAATTATTTTGCAGCCTTTGAAAGACACAACAAAGGTATTGGGTCCAAGATCTTGGAAAATATGGGATACCGAGAAGGATTGGGTCTCCGTGAAAATAAAAAAGGCATCAAGAACCCAATAGAGGTGAAATAAATACCTAAGCATGGAGGCTTGGGGTATGTTGCGCCAGAAGAATGGTCTTCTGATAAGAGTGATGATTGGGTATCATGTACCTACTTTTGCAAAATAGGACATGAAGCAGCAAGGTTTTGGAATTTGCATCTAGAGCTTGTACCTGTTTGGTTCTCTGGATAGAAACCACTAAAATGGTTTGTTCCATTACATTGTATGTTGCATGTTTGCACCAAGAAGGTGTTTGAAATAGGAGTATGCTGAGACTCACTTTATTGCATAAAATTTGTTTATTTCCACTCTTTGAGTACATGTACATGAATTTGGGTCTTGTAATATGATTGTACTTATGTGAGAAAGTTAAGAAATCAAATACATGCATGAGAGATGTGTGTATGAACAGTGGAATTTTGATGATGTCATTTTTTTTGAACATGCATGAGTAATTGAGATGTGTTGGTTGAATGCTTTGTGTAATATGTATATTGTCAACTTGAGAGTGTTGATCATTTACACATGCATGTCATATCAACTTGGAAGACTTGATTTTTTTCTCCAAATATGAAGGGGAGATGTTGACGAAGTGTTTCATGAGATGTGAAATCCATTTTTACACATGCTTATGCTTGATTTGTGAGTCAGCTGTTTGAAGAGGCATGTTTTTTTGACTTGTGGTTGGTCGATGTTTTAAACCAAGATCTGAGAGTACATGGCGATGCTCAAACGATCTGAAATTTGTTTCTTTTTTAGGAGCAAGAGGATATGTCGTCAAGTTATGATTCTTGCATGATGTAGTTTTCAGATTGATGGTTGTTGTTTGTGACAAGATGTCCAAGAAAATTTCAGCTAGAAAAAATTTTGCAGTCGTTGTAGACCATTTATGTGTTGACATCAAGAAGAGAAGGATATGGCGAATGCATTCTTCCAGATGTGGAATTTGCAACCGTGGAGGTAAAATAATGGTCATTTCCTTTCTATTTCTGCTGATGTTTGAATTCACAGTTGTAGCTCACTCAAATGGGCTTATTAGAAAACTGGTTTCCAAAAGAGAAGCTTGCATTGCATCCATGTTTGTGCAAAGGAGGAACGTTATTCTCAGTGGGAAGGCAAGCTAGCTTTCCAAGAACAGAAGGATCGCTTTGGTACAGAAAAGTGTTACATCAGTTAGCAAGTGGTTGATATTTGGGTCAGCAGCAGAATGAGAAGAGTGGTTGAAGACCCAAGCCATTTGCAAGGCAAGGCAAGGCATGTTAGTGAACCAAAGAGGTTGTCATGATGATTCCTCCAAGTAGAATCAAGATGATAAAACTTGGGAAATAGAAGAGTGTTCAACACTCATAAGATAACTAGCTTTTGTGGGTCCAAAATCATGTGGGTGGGAAGGAGTGATCAAAATCTGGATCAGGGGCAAAATTTTTCTTAAAATTCAAAGTGCTCAAAAAGGTGTGGAACCTAAACTACCACGATTAGCTTGTCACCCTAATTTCGGCGCAATTAATTTCGTTAAAATCCGACTCCGTATGAGGGAGTTAGAGCCCGCTGACCATCGTGCAGAATAAACAAAATTTGTGCAGGCCTGATGACATGGCAACCCACTCAGCACTACAGGAATATTCTCCATTTTTCGCCCAATGACATTGTGACAAGCGTCATGACCAGATTTTCCAATGTTGGTTCTAAAGGAGAAAAATGTCCAATGACCTTCAAAGGTCAAATTTTTGTATATGGGTGCAATTCACAATTTTCATTGGTGGAAAATTTGTGGCCAATAGGAAGGAGACACGTGGCATAGCCAAGGGCTGCCATGTCCCCCCCCCCCCTATGGAAAAGGTTGGCAATAGTGGCGCATACATATTTTTTTAACCAAATTTTTAATATGGCGCACATATAAATTTATATAAAAAGCTTCCATTTTAATAATTTTGGGTTATAAAAATTATATGCCACGGAAGGGCGGAGGTCAGGGTTGAACCCGTGACTTCCCCCACACTAACACCACCACATACCCATATTCCGCCACTATGATCCTTGTTAGTCATAGGATCATGTGTATATTTAAATTGTCACAGTTATGCCGACTATGGGGGAGGAGGGAGCCAACCCTGTCAGTGGCCAACCCCCTCCCCACATGACCAAGCGCGGAGACCAAGGACAAAGAACAATGGTTAATGGCACCATTAGCACTAACTGTCATCACTCTAATAATTCTCAAAGTTGTGAGATTTTTTATTATAGTTTAAAAAATATTAGAAGTAACCACAAACCTAATTTCAAGCTTTAGGATCTAGCCTTGCTAAGGCTCAGAGAGTGCTCTCTCTATAATATTTAACTTTGTTTTAATATATGATTTTAGGCTAGTTATATGTGGAAATTTGGTTTTGATGTTTTGATTTGGTTTGGTGGGAAAATCACTTACTAAGATGGATAGTAATAGATCTATTTTCCATTGGGAAAATGGAGTCAATGTGTCAAGCAGACAGATTAGGATCAAGGTCTAAAGGGAAATTTTCATAGGGAAAGATAGCAGAGTCACTCAAGATCTTCAAAGGCTTATGTTGGAATGGTTTTAACAGGGATAAAGAGAAATTAAGGGTTCTTTGATCCAGATAAGGGGTGAAAAGGTAGAGGTCAATCGAAATTAGGGAGAAATTAAGGGTTCCCTAGTCTGGATATCAGTAGAAAACATTTAAATGAAAATCAATCAATAACAGAGTTCTTTTAACAAATTATAAAATAAAAATTCCTAATTTCACATTAAAATTTAGAGCACATTCATGAATGGATGGAAAACATAAGAAAATTGACAAATAACATGAGAAATTACTTCACTTTAGTGGCCCAACACATGAATCCTGAAATATGATGCTTTATTGCTTTGATCCAGTCTGCTGACTTGAACTTGATACAAAAACCCTTCAGGTTCAGAAAATATGACTACAGAAACCTTAAGAAATTAATCCACCCTCAATACTTCAAATGATGAAGTATTTATACAAAAATTAGTACAAAACATCCTAGAACAATCTTAGGAATTTTTCTTGGAAAATAAAATATCTTTTAACAAAAAGATAGTGATAGTTGCCTAACAAATTGCTAGCTATCCTATTTATTGAAATTAAATAGCCTGCTGTTTGGATTTGGGCTACAACTGGGAAAATGAGGTGTCCCTCACACTGGCAATTTGATCTTCAATCTATTTTGAACTTTGTCTTTCATTTGATACACTTTTTCAACTGATACTCTTTGACCTGATACACTTTGATTCTTGAAAACTGTTTTACTCTTTGAAATCTGTTTACTATTTAGAGTAAAAAAAATGACTATGTTTTTATCTTTTCTTAGTACAAACTGATTTTACAGAAAAGTTGTTAGCTTCTCCTAGAATTTTGCCTCTGGTAATTTGATCTTCATGAGTTTCCTGAAGTTTTCATTTGCTTCTGTGTATCGTACAAATGTTGGTTTGACTATAAAAAGGTGCTTTATTTCATGTTCTAAATAAAACAGATTCTCAATACTCTTATGCAAAACTTTTCCTGTTGGAATCCCTTGCCAATCTGTTTTGTTCAACTGTTCTTTGGAAAATTCCCTTATCTTTTTATTATAATCTTCTCGTTTCATTAATTTATCATTGATTACTAGAAGATTTGGAAGTCCTTTTTGCCTCAAAATGTCAAACTTCACCGTGAATCTTGTGATGGCTATATTCATGTTTTGACATTTTTCTTCCAATTGTTTCATCAAATTCTTCTTGGAAATTACTTTTCTTACCTCAAGAATGGTTTTTGTCCTGTCTGTTATTCCTATTTCATCCAATTCCTGCTTATTTTTATAGTTGAGGAATTTGATAATCTCCAATGCTTCTTTTGGTTTGGTGCCCAATTCCTCTTTGGTCTTTTGTATTTATTCTCTAGCTGCTAGTAAATCCTTTTGTTCATAAATCACCTGTATTGATGGCCAAGTATCATTGACTAATTCAATGATATTGGTCCATAATTGATTTTTAATATGTGCCATGGGTTCTTTCAAATTTAACTCTATTTCCAACTTCTTTAACTGTTCACTGAACCTCTTAGCTTTTTTCTCTTCAATTTTGGCATTGATTTGTGCTAGCTTTTTGGCATCTTCCATATTTTTGATATTCTCTTTTAAACTGTTGGTTTCATTGGTTTGTATTGTCATGTCCTCCATTTCCTTTATCAATTTGCTGGCCTCATCTGATTGTTGAACTGCTGAAGTAGAGGAATCAATCACAGAAGTGGTAGATGAAGTTATTGGCACTGTTGTCGCCAATGGAACTTTTGGGTCTAGTTCTTATACTAGAGTTGATGGCACTGCTGTGGTCACCATAGGAATTACAGTAGGAGGGAAATTTTGTGCTTTGACAGTTGATTTTTCTTGGACTAATTTGTGCATCTCAATTTCCATCTCCTTAATTTGTGCTATCATCTGTAAAATGAGATTCATCATCTCCTCCTTTTGATTTGCTTCCTGTACAATTTCTTTGGCCTGTGGGTGTCTATAGGGGGTAATTTCAACTGTTCTCTAAATGCTGCAATATCAGTATTTTATTTTTAATTATCTCCTCTGCATCTTTACGTTCTCATGTTCATAACCCAATTCAATTACTAATTCCTCCAAGGATTTGATTCTGGAATCCTTGGCATATGAAGAAGCTTTTTCAACCTTGAGCTGATCTTTCACATTTTTCAAAGCATTCTGGAGCTTTTGAACACTCATTTCTTTTCTATTCATTGTAGAATATATCATCTCTGAACTCTGTTTGTGGAATTTAATCAGGTCCAAGGAATGAATGTCTTGGACTGGTACTTCAAAATCAACCTTTTTATAGTTAGCTATTGTTTTAGGAGTTTGCACTGTAGGTTGTATGCCTGGAGTCTGCTTCAAGTATTGAGAATAAATTTTATTCTTAATTTCCTCATTTTTGGCTTTAATCTATTTATACTTTTCTTTAATATCCATATCTTTATCCTCTACCTGTTTTGATGATGATACTTCCACACTATACTACTTCTGGATCAACTGTGTGTTGGAAGTAGTAGGTTGTTGTTCATTTTCAATCTTTGTGGGTGGCATAGTGCCTTTATCTAGAACCTCTGTATCTATAGCCTCAATTGTTTCTTTTTCTTTATCTGCTATATTTGTCTTGGGCTTCTTGCTATAACTTAGCTTAAACTTTGTTTCTATGGTAGTTTCAGCAATGTATGAGCCTTCTTCCCTATTTCTCTTTGTACCTTTGTCTTACTGAGCTGGATTTTGTATAATGTGACTAGTATCACTCTGTTGATCAACTTCTATCAATGTATTTTATAACCATTCAGATTGGTTAGAAAGTTTCTCAATTTCAATCTTCTTCTCATGAATATAGGGAGTTAACTTACACTTCACTCTCATTTTGCTAATTATGCCATAAGGATCATAGCGCCAAAGAACACTTCTGCTAAATTTGTACTCCAAAAATTTCTTTTCTGCTTCTGCACCTGCTTCCCTGTTATTGCAAATAAATGGACCCACTTGGTTCTTCTATTTAAACTGAGTTTTCTTCTTAGCAGCCAAGAAATTTACTGAATCTAAGTTTAAGATATGCCTTATATATTCTAAAGAAAACAACCTCATTGGTAAATACTTTGGCAATTTGTAAGGGATGAGGGTTGTGCCATAAACTCTAATCTCAGTGTGATTTTGGTATAAATACCAATCACATGTCCTGCTCTGTTGTGATAACTGTAAAACCCTCTTGATTTCATTACTGATTCTAGGTTGAACACTGTTTTTTAGTAGATTTATCAATGGATGAATGAAACAATCTATAAAGTGTGTATAAGAAAACTCAGTTGACTCATTTCTGATTAAGGAGGTCCAGAAAATAACTGACAGTGGATTTCATTCCTCATCCATCTTCTGAATATTTATAGGGAACTTGTTTGTCTAAAAGTAGAGGAACATATGGAAGAGAAATTAGGTATACCAAAAGAAACCATCAGTCGGTAATTTAACAAGTTGTTCATGTATACTATCAACAATATACTTAGCAAAATTGTATATGACTACAGGGGGTTGACCAGGCACAAAAATGGACAGGAAACCAAGTATAGATGCATCCAAATGCTCATTTTTTAAGTAATCAAGGATAAAATACAACATAGAGTTAATGTGTGTGGTTCCTTCTGGGAATTTGGAAGAGGAATAGGGGGGATTTAGCTTTGGAATTTCCACATAGGAAGGCATGAATGTTTGGAAAAGTTGGAATCTTTTGGGAAAATATAATTCCAAATATGACTTTGTCAGAGCTTCAATGAACAAAGGGACTATATTGGGTTCAAGTTGCAACTGAAGCATTTGGTTTATGGATTCAACAGTTATGGTAAACAATACTTCTTTCTCAACATTGAAAATTGCTCTTTGATCTGGGGAATAATGAGTTTTTCACAATCTAATGGCTTCTAGGTACTGATGGGTATGAGGAACAACATAATTGGGCAAATTAGACTCCCAAATAAGCACATCATCTACTTGGTCCAAAGATTTCTCTTGGCTCCAACAGTGGAGCTCAAGAAGGTTAGATTCAGTTACTGGATCAATGATTTTGTAGTCTGCATCAGCTAATGGGGTGTGTTCTATAGCTACAACAACAGGTTTTAGTGGATTGATTACAATTGTACTTTTAGATGCCATTGATAGGTTTATTTTTCACAATTTAACCCCTCTTGATCTTTAAAACTCCGTTTTTAGGTCTTTAGCACACTTATGTAAGATTAAATTGTTTACAAAAGGTATTTTTAGAATATAGAAAAGGTTAATATTGGAATGAAAAAAGGTATACTTTGGGTTAATCTGACTCAAATTGTCAATTTTGCTTTAAAAACCAATTTCTTTAAATTTTTACAGACTCAGGAAAAGATATCAAGGATTTTTTCTGCAAATTTATTTGATGAAAACAATCCTAAAACAGTCAAAGCTTATGCTAAGGGGTTTCTGAGCACTGTAGAAAGGCTTTGAGTCATTCAGAGAGATTCTTAGTTTTGCAGATGCCTAAATTTTCTTCAATTTTCTTTAAAGGACAGATTATAGCTTCAGAAACTATGAAATTCTCAGGGTTTGCAACAAATATGAATTCATGAGGTAATTTGGTTGTTTCTTAGGAAAATAGGCTTAAAAAAGGTTCCAATTCAACATTATACTTCTTTCAGATGGATGGATAGGTCTTTTTTTGAAGAACACCTGTGATTTTTAGGAAATTTGCAGCAGAAAAAAGGTTTGTTGAGAGTTGAAAGCTTTCAAAAGCTTTTTGTGACCTTTTAAATGTAGTCTGGAGGCTTTTGAGTGATTGCAGTTGTGAATTTAGTTGAATTATATTGGTTTATGCACGAAAACAAGGGAGACAACGTCTTTCTCTCAGTTTTGAGCGATTTATGAGCAGAAAGTAAGAGAAAACTTAAATGAATGCGGTTCGGGTGTTTTTATAAATAATTTTAAGTTTAAACAGTAATCACATTAATTACCATTCAATTCAAATTGGGAGTGGTTTAGGCACGGGGGGATGATTTACTGCTGAGTGGTTTATCACACTGTCGAAGGATGGTATATGGTTTTTCTTGAATGGATGCGATCCAATACAACTGCGACACGTGGAGGAGAGAGGAAGGGTCTAAACAAATTTTATCATAAATCTTATTTTGTTTAAATACCGCGTTGTGATATTTGCGATGGTAGATATGCACCGTTGGATCTGGCAGGTGAAAGCAAACAACTGGGATTATATGGTTAAGATGCGGGATAACGAGCGTGGTGCCCGAGATTTGTTTTATGCGACGGGTTTGAATTTATATGTTAAATGGGATAGGCGGATTTAATTTTTATTCAACAAATGTAATGTGTATAGGTGGAATACAAACATTAGGCGGGTTAATATATAAAAGGGATGGTTTGAACCTATGGGAAGTGGGGAATATATCACGTGGGGATAATATACCATAGGATAAACGTAAAATATGGGTTTGGATATTTATTTATACAGCGAATTAATACAATGTGGGAAGAAGGGTATGTTTAAAAGGAGTTAATACATTATATTAGTATGTTAATAATGAAATGAATGCGGGAATGAAAAAAATACACTAAGGCATAGTGTAAAATATGATGTTAGGCGGGATTTTCAGAGTGAGGGCCCAATATTAACATTTTACACTTTAAAACATAGAATAAGTGGGGGTTTTTTACTTTTCCAAATGGTGAATAAGAATTTTGACTTAGGAAAAGGGGTTTTATTAGGGAAAAATTAGTGATTTTAAGGGAAAAGGGTTTTTTATGAAGGGGAAGGGTTTCAATAAGGGGAATTTCAATAATTTGGTGCCAATTAGTCATTAAGACGTGGGTTCAGTCCCACCAGAAGTCAGAGAAATGATCTGAGTCTTTATGACTGAAGGATTTAGTACTGGAACACATTATGGGGAGGGAAATTAGTAATATTCTAGATGATGTTTATCCATGTCTTGTAAAACTCCTTTCTTCCTACTCATCATTTATTCTACCATTTTTTCCTTTATTTGCATGGGTGTATTTGAGCTTGCAAACCCTAATCCATTTTTATTTTTAAAACAAAAAACTATCTAATTCTAACCTTATTTCATCCAAGGGCTCAGATTAAACTATTGAGCTCCTCATTTATTCTCTATCTAACTACTGATTTTCCAAGATTAAACTATTTGGCAAGATCTTTATACTCTATCTATCAACATGAAATTTAAAGCATGAAAAAGTTAAGATTAAACTATTTAACTCATCATGGATTATGGAATTTTGAACAAGCTGCACATAATCATTTATTTTGCAGTAAAAAGTAACTAGTAGTGGCATTTTGGCTTGCATCACTTTCATGTCTTATTCTTATCTCTTTTTGTTGGGGTTCATTTTTTCTGTTCTTTTTGATATTTTTCTTTTCAAGTCCTTTGATTTTCTTTTTAGGACTTTTACCCTCTTTACATTTTTTATTTTATTATATGGGAAAACAATTTTCATAAAGAAAAGTATGTACATATTACAAGACTAATCAAAGTCAGTTAAAATATTATGAATCCTATTATTATAGGACCATAACAGTGGCTCCGCATGGGGATGGCATTTCCTGGTGAAATGTCAAGAACTTTGAGACTAGTAGCCTTTGAATTTTGACTATGCTAACCTTGGAAATGTCTTCTGAGCTCTGCAATTATTCATACTTATGATATTTTATCCTTCAAAGCTTAGGGCCTTCTCTCTGGGCTTCAACTTTTCTAGGAAAAATATCCAATCCAATCTAAAATCTGCAATGTTATGTACAATGATTAAAGTAAACAAAGTTTAGCTATTGGTTTTTTTTGAAGAGTAGTAATGCTTCAACATTCTACCATCAAAATGTCCACCTAGCAGATCTGATCCATCCATCTCTTTCAAAAAGAAAGCATTGTTGTCTCTGTAACCATGAATAACATAAGGTCCTTTCCATAAGAAATCAAATTTCCCATGTTTACCTTTCTCTTCCCTCCTTGAATCTCACTTTAGAGCTTTGTCACCAATATAGAAATCATCTTCTGTTAAGTCCCTATATTAAATAGTATAGCCCCTTATTATGTTAGTGTAGCCCCCCTTATTGTTATTATTGTGCCCTTACATTATTATTGTTAGGTCGGCTAGGATTACATTATGGCCCCATGGACTCCTATATATAGAAAGGAGGTTTTGTAAATTGTATCATCCAAGAATTGTTCATTTATGTAATGTATTGGAGGTTGCCCCTCGAAGTGGCTTATTTCTAAGGCGTTGATATCTCTTTTCTTCTATTTTTGGAGCTGGTTACACAACATTTGGTATCAGAGCTTTGGATTCTAGGGTTTCGCTGCTCCAAACAGGTCATCGTGGAATTTCGCTATAACTTTTTTTCTACGAAGCTTCAGAAGCTGAAATTTTTAGGGTGTGAAGCTGAAATCTTGAGGAAGTTTGTCTAAAAATTTCAAAGCTTGGTTCGCAATATTTTCGGAGATATGATCTGTGGAAGTTAGGTATTGTTTCAAGATCCTAAACAGGTCATCGTGGAATTTGCACTATAAATTTTTTTCTACGAAGGTTCACAATCTGAAATTCATATGGTGCGAAGCTGAAATCCTGAGGAAATTTATCAAAAAATTTCAGAGCTTGGTTCGCAATATTTTTGGAGATATGATCTGTGGAAGGTAGTGCTTTTTCAGGCTCCTGAATTTCATCTCAAAGAGGTGATCGTGGCAAAAGTTCAATAACTCTCTCTCTGGAGATTGGATTGGAGTGCCGTCAAAATTGGTCGCAAGTAAACGGCCTGTAGTTTCTTGAATATCAATTTCGGAGACAAAGGAAAAAAAAGTGACACGTGGCAAGTCGTACAAGTTCGCTCTACTGAACCAGTCTAGAATTAGGTCATTGTGGGATATTGGACACAACTTTGTCTTGGAGAATCCAAATCAGGTCAGACCTGTGGCATTTGAAAGACGCTTCAGAGGGATACTACAGGGCTGAATTTCAGATATTGAAGATTTTCAATTATAGAGATAATTCAATTTCAATATCGAGCTCCTAAAAGCTAGTAAAAGGTGTGTATTTTTTTTCCGAATTGCATAAGTCTTGTTTGAAGAATCAAGTTGAATTGATTCCAAGGGCATCTTGTAGAATATATATCAATATTGGATTCTAAAATGGCCCCTAAAAAGAATTCAACACCCATTAAGCCTTCAGAAGGCTCTACTATGACTCATGAAGATGAAGAATTGCGACATGATCTATCAAAATTACAAGAGCAAATGCAACAGTTTTCACTCTCGCAAAGAGCAACAAAAAATGAAATGGAAGTTTTGAAGAAAGGCATGGAAGTGAAGTTGGATGGTTTGAAGGATCAAATAATAGAAAATATGGATGATAAATTATTGGAAGATCACATCGAGCATCAACAACAAGTTCTCCAACTCTCAAAGGATAACCCAACTTTGGTGCAGAATCTAATGAAACAACAGGAAGATCAACATCACATCGAAAGAAGTTATGAAGTAGTCATAGAAACAAGAACTCGACAAGTACGATCAATTTTAGAGTATCTCAGCAAGTGGAAGAACTTTCCTGTAAAATATTTCACATGGGAGGATGAGAATTTATACAAAAGTATCAAGAAAAAATCAAGTGTTGAGGACAACACTTGTTTGAAGGAGAGGGGCATGTTAAGTCCCTATATTAATAGTATAGCCCCTTATTATGTTAGTGTAGCCCCCCTTATTGTTATTATTGTACCCCTGTAACTCCCATATTGTTATTATTGTGCCCTTAAATTATTATTGTTAGGTCGGCTAGGATTACATTGTGGCCCCATGGACTCCTATATATAGAGCAGGCTGTAAATTGTATCATCCAAGAATTGTTCATTTATGTAATGTATTGGAGGTTTCCCCCTCGAAGTGGCTTATTTCTAAGGCGTTTATATCTCTTTTCTTCTATTTTTGGAGCTGGTTACACAACATCTTCTTACTCTGCTTGTCAAAATTTTTCTTAATCTTGTCTTGGATAACTTGAGACTTAAGATAAACCTCTTCTCTTGTTTTCTACAAGTGTATGCTTTCGTTAATCCTTCTTTGAATATCATTGGTCTCAACTTGTATTTCTTGGATTATTTTCACTATTGGTACTCCTAAGGAAGATGGAAAAACAACATCCATTCCATAAACAAGCTAGTAAGGGGATGTACCAATAGATTTCTTAGTGGTAAGTTTGTTTGCCCAAAGGCATTAACTAACCTCTTGTTCGAAGTTTTCTTGTTGTCTTCTAGTAATTTCTTGATGATGTTCACAAGGATTTTATTGGAGGATTTAGCAAAGCCATTACCTTGAGGGTAATATGTAGTAGAATTGCCAAGGGTAATGTGATGTTTATGACAGAAGTCCATCATATTTTTGGATTTGAATGCAGCTGCATTGTCAATTATAATATTTTGGGGGCATCCAAATCTTGAGAGTATGTTATTTTCTAAAAATGATATTATGACAGTGTCAGTAGCTTTCCTAGAAGGTGTGGCTTCTATCCACTTAGTGAAATAGTCTGTGGTTGTTAGAATCCACTTGTGTTGAGCTGAGGATGGAGGGCGAATTTCACCAATGAAGTCAAGACCCCATTGTTGAAAAGGTATTTCTGTTGAGATGGGTTTTAAGGGAAAGGGTAGCAGCTTTTTCTTTCGTTCAAAGATTTGGAACTTGTGACAGGAGGTCACATACTTTTTTACATCTGCAAACAAGGCAGGCCAGTAAAAACCATCTCTCAAGATTTTGTTTGCAATAGTCTTCTAGTAGAGATGTCCCCCACAATCACCTGCATGAAATTCTTCTAAAACTTTGTTAGCTTCTTCTTTAAGCAAACAATTCAATAAAATTCCACCATGATCTTTCCAAAAGAGTACATTGTCTATGATACAAAATCTTATTGCCTGTAGCCTTAAAAATCTAGCTTTTGTTCTTGATAATCCAGGAGGAGCTTGTAAAATTAGTAATACAGATATAATATCTGCATACCATGGTGAGTCTGAAAAGGCTTCACTGATCTTTGGAGTCGCCATCTCTTCATGATCATCTATTTGGGAAATAAAATTAATGTCTAAAGCATGACAATTTGATTCAACCATGAGTTTGGCTAAACCTTGACCTTTTATGAGTTTGGTGGGTTTGATTTCTATGTCATATTCCAAAATTGTGGCAATCCACTTGTATCTTTTACCATCAGGCCCACTCTGTGTCAGAATGTCCTTTACAACTACATTTGGAACATAAGAAATGATATGTGAATAAAGAATATATACTCTAAAATCTTTGATGGCCTTCACTAATGCTAGTGCTTGCTTTTCCATTATATTATAATTTAAAGTAGCATCTCTGAGTGGTTTGCTAAAGAAAGAAATGGGTTTCTCATAGCCGTGATAATTTTTCTATAGTGAAACTGCAGTAATAGTGTGTTGTGAAGCAAAGGAGAAAATAATGAAATCTTTGTTAAAGTCAGGACTTATAAGGACTGGTGTTTTTGCTAAGGCTTGTTTAATTGATTCAAATGATTGCTTGGCCTCAACAGTCCATTTAAGTACTGAATCATTTTTCAACATATTTTTAAGTTTTCTAATTATTTCAGCTAGATTTGAGATGAATCTTCTAAGGAAGTTAATTTTACCTAGGAAAGCTTGTAATTCTTTAATATTCCTAGGAGGACTAATATTTAAAATAACCTCTATTCTTGTTGGGTCTATCCTAATTCCCTCTTTAGATATAATATGCCCTAATAACTTACCTTCTTCCAATCCAAATAAATTCTTCTTAGGATTTAAATAGATGCCAAATTTATTGCATTTAAGAGAGACTTGTCTGAGGTGATCAAATGTTCATTATCAGTCTTTGAAAATATAGTGATGTCATCTAAATAAACCACAAGGAATTCATGAATCTCTTTATCAAAGGCTATATCCATAGCTCTTTGAAAAGTGGTTCCTGCATTCATTAACCTAAAAGGCATTTTTACATACATAAAAGTGCCTCGTGGAGTAGTAAAAGTAGTTTTAGCTTGGTATTTTGGTTGAACTAGAATCTGGTTATACCCTAAAAATCCATCTAATAATGAAATTCTGGAAGAACCAACCACCCTCTGTAGAATTTGATCCATCTTTGGTAAAGGGTATTTTTGTTTTAAGGACACTTTATTTAAATTTCTGAAATCAACACACAGTCTGATTCCTCCTGTCTTTTTCCTAGTGGGAACTAGATTAGAAACCCAATCAGAATATCCGATTGGTGCAATTATTTGGGCTTCATACATTCTTTTGACCTCTTTCTCAATTAAAGGCATCAAAACAGGATTGATCCTTCTTAGCTTCTATTTAAAAGGTTTTTGGTCTTCTTTTATAGGGATTTTATGTTGTATTATGCTAGTGTCATAGGATTTTAAGTCTTCATAAGTCCAAGCAAATGCATCCTGAAATTCCTTAAAAGGAGCTATGTATTTTGCTTTTTCTTCCTGAGGTAAAGCTTTTGAAAGTTTAATCATCTTAGCTTTTAACTCTGTACCTACATTACACTCCTCAATATCGGATCTAAGTGGCTCCATTTTAGGTTTTCTGGCAACATCATTAGAGTCAAATAGATCTTCTAAAGGGGCTAATCCTTTTGGTAAAAAGTTGTCCTTGAGGTTTAAAATATTAGATTCATCATCAGCTAACTCATCAATCTCTACTCTCTCTAAATTATCTATCTCTACTTGACTAAATTTAGTGGGTTTAGAAAAATTTAAATTATTTACATCTACATTATTCAAATCAATCTCACTATCTAGGTTCTGATCTACTGTACAGTCTGTGTCTATATTGCAACCCTGAAATTCTCCTTCATTGTTCATGAAATGATAAATCTATTCATCCTCTGAGAAAATTTTCCAATATTTAAGATTGTCTGGAATTATAGGCACGTTTTTAACTTCGGCAGTGTATCTATGATTTGGTTGAAATGGCAGATTACAGGTACTAGAAAAAGTTACTAAGCAGTGGGCCTCTATATTATGTTTTCTAGGGATTGCAGAAAAGTCACATTCTAGTAATTCCTTAATCAAATCTAAAAGAATATCTCTATATTGACTTAATCTTGGATTGTAAACAGAATATTCTCCAGTTATCTGTTTCACAATTAACTCTAAGTCTCCCATAATTGACACTCTTTTACCTCCTAAATTCCTAACAATCTACAGTCCTAAAATAAGAGCTTCATATTTAGCCATGTTGTTTGTACATTTAAAATTTAGTCTAAAAGAATGACCTTCTGCATGATTGTTTTCCATATTATGTATCCAAACTCTTGCTACTGCTCCTAATTTATTAACTAATCCATCAAAATATAGGTGCCATAATGATTCATGAAAAATGTTTTCACTATCTAGTGCTTTGTTTTTCTCTTTTAGTTCAATATTGTTTTCAATGCCAGTTTTAGAGTTGCATAAAATGAATGAATCCATGTCAGATAGTGTAAAATAAATTGCATAATTTCTTGGTCTTTCTATACTTCTAACCATATACTTCACCAATGTTTCCCTGTAAAGTTTCTTTGGTTGGCCAAAAACTGATATTGTTGCATAAGACATATCAAGTTGTAGAGATCCCTACAATTTAGCTCCCCATGAGCGAGATAAGAGCATTCCATACTTGGGAGGGATGTCAGCTACTACAATGTCCATGACTATGATTTTTCCAGGATATTTAACTAAAGTAACACATAAGCCTTTAATCAAACCTAAACATTTCACTTTGTTGGAATCAAATCGAATAGATCTTTGTAAGGCCTAGTGATATCTAAATTCAGGGTTTCCATTATTTCTTTTGGCATCAAATTGTGTGAATCCCCTGAATCTAGCATAGCATTATGTAAAATATGATCATGAAAAGTTAAGCTAATGTAGAAAGGTGGAGCTGCTCCATCATTGGTGTTTCCCATTAACATCAAGACCAACAATTAATTCAGGTTGATCATCACTCAAATTTACTGAATCTTCTCCATCATTCATATTTAAAGTCTTAGTGATAGGTGTTTTTTATAGGTCATGTTTTACCAACTCTATCAAAGGAATTGGTATCTTTAATTTGGAAATTTCAGCTTGGATATTAAATGGTGCTTGTGATTTTCTTAGCTGAATTATCTCTTTTTTTGTAACTGTAGTTTGGGTAGGTTTGTGTTCTTTTTCTACAGTTGTTTTCTCATTATCTGTTTGTGTTTCTACTGCCTTACTAATTTTAGTTTTCTTTTCAGGGATATTTTGAGAAGCAGTAGATGTCTTTGCATATTTGGTATTTTCAGTAGCTTCTTTAGCAGTGGCAGCTTTTGGATCAGTTGATTTTGGATCAACAGTAGGTATTTTGGAGTCTAAAATTGTTGTTTTAGCAGAATTAGTTGTCTTGACAACAACATATTTTTGTGAATCTGTTGATGTTTGGACAACATCATCTGTGATGTCAACAATTTTGGGACTAGGTGAAATTTTGGGGCTTAAAACTTGCTGAGTTGAGCTAGAGTTTTGCTTAGTTTCCCTAGGGAGAATTTGCAGAACTTTAGTAGTAGGAGCCTCTACTGTTTTTTTTTTTTTTTTGTTTGGACAGTTTTCTTAATAAAACGCTCTACATTTTTCTTGCTCCTAAGTTTATATTGTTTATAGACTTCATTGATTGCAAACTCATAACCTTAATTGTAATAAAAAAATTCACTAGAATCTAATTGCAGTTGTTGTAATTCATATAACTCCTGATCTTCTTGTGTAAGAAAAATGGTGTTATCATTATTAATGCCCATTATATTAATGGTGTATTCATCATCATCATCTTGATGAGAAATTTTAGCATATTTCTCATGGAAAGGTGGACTTATTGTTTGGTTAGCTGCTGATTCTCTAGATTTTCCAGTATTGGTGTTTTTCCTGAAATTGGGATTTCTAATTTGTTGTTGGTTATCCCATTGTGGCTTCCTTTCCATATAATCTAACCTATCCATCATTCTGTCTAATTTTTTTTCTAATTGATCTATTTTTAAATCTGAACTAGATGCTTGTTCTTTTATTGTCACTCCTCCTTTCATTTCTTAATCTAGCTTTTCTAGCCAACAAATTTTCCTCTACACTAACTACATTACTTTGCATCTGCTTTAGAGTTTCAGGATTCCTCTCTCTCAATTGATAGGCTATATCTGTATCAAACCCATTAAGGAATTTGAGAAGGACAGAATCTGGAGGAGGCTTAAGATTAGCAGGAATTGAATTATAAATGTTGTTATATCTAGTACAATAATCTTGGACTGTTTCATTTGGTGCTCTTTTTATGGTTTCAAATTCAAATAAATTTTGTAGTGGATTTTTCTTCTTTTCCCATTTATTAATGAATAATCTATGAAAAATTTCTAAATCAATAATACTACCAACATTCAAACCTTTAAACCATTTTTTGACCTCACCAGTTAATGTTTGAGAAAAAAGTCTCATTTGAACACCAACCTCATCTATTTTATGAAGTTAAAAATAGTTTGTCATCTTATTAGCATGCTGTTGAGCTGTGTAATAAGTGGTTGCATAAAATTGAGGTATTTTGCTTTGATAATCCTAGGGCATGTCATGTAACTGTCATGGTAGAACCAAGGGAGCATATCTTGCAGCCATGGCTTGGATTCTAACTTGGCTAGGAGGTAAGTTGGAAGTACTTGGAGAAGAAATAGAAGTACTTGCTGATGTAGTTAAAGCACCTGTAGATGAGATTGGAATATAAGAAGATGTATTGGAAAATTTATTTGAGATGCTAGGAGATGAAGTTCAGATATATGAAGAGGCGCTTGGGAATGAGAATGATGTATTATAAAATGTAGAAGAAAAACCACTGGATGGACTTGAGGTGGTGGAGGATGGGAATAATATTCTAGGTTGAAATGGTTTCTTTGGAAAAATTGAATCTGTCGAATGAAAAGTAATGGAAATAATGGATGAAGTGGTAGTGAATAGTGATGATCCTATAGATTCTATAAGGCTGGTATCTAAATGAGAAGTAAAAGGCTTAGGGGTATAGGACGATAAAGTGCTTAATTCAAATGAATGTTGTAAATAAGCTTCATCTATTTCTTTAATCAAAGTAGCAGTTATGGCATCAAGCTTATCATAAACTTCAAAAATATTTTCCTCAGAATCTACTGAAAAAATTTCTTTCTTAGTTTCAATGAATGAAATAAAATCAGGATCTATGACAGTGCTATGTAAATCACTTTCTGAATTGGTTCTGAATAAAGATTGTTCAAAATTTATATCAAATTCTAAGTCTTGTAAACTTGATAGCTGTTTTGGAAGGGAATTTGCTTTGACTATTGAAACTTTATTACCTAGATCTTCTACCCTTTTGTTTTTCTTTCCAATTCTATCAAGTTTATCTACTATGATAGCAGGTTGTGGATCTGGATTAGACCTGGTATAGTAGACTCTTTTGGAAGCTAGAATTACAATTTTTTATGAAAATATACTCACAACTTATAAAATAGTCTTAAGGTAAAAAGGTAATAAAAAAATTTCCTTTAAGATCTATTTTAAAACTGAGGATTGGTTAGTTCCCTAGTGTGGTCGCCAGTATGTTATCACTCTAATAATTCTCAAAGTTGCAAGATTTTTTTATTATAGTTTAAAGAATATCAGAGGTATCCACAAACCTACTTTCAAGCTTTAGGATCTAGCCTTCCTAAGGCCCAGAGAGGGCTCTCTGTATAAGATTTAATTTTGTTTTAATATATGATTTTAGGCTAGTTATATGGGGCAAATTGGTTTTGATGTTTTGATTTGGTTTGGTGGAAAAAACACTTATTGAGATGGATACTAATAGATCTGTTTTCCATTGGGAAAATGGAGTCAATGTGTCAAGAAGACAAATCAGGATCAAGGTCTAAAGGCAAATTTTCACGGGGCAAGATAGCAGAGTCACTCAAGATCTTAAAAGGTTGATGTTGGAATGGTTTTAATTGGGATAAAGAGAAATTAAAGGTTCTTTAATCAGATAAGGGATGAAAAGGTAGAGGTCAACCGAAATTAGGGAGAAATTAAGGGTTCCTTGTTCTAGATATCAGTAGAAAACATTTAAATGAAAATCAATCAATAACAGAGTGCTTTTAACAAATTCTAAAATAACAATTCCTGATTTCAAATTAAAATTTAGAGCACATTCATGAATGGATGGAAAACATAAGAAAATTGACAAATAACATGAGAAATTACTTCACTTTAGTGGCCCAACACATGAATCCTGAAATATGATGCTTTATTGCCTTGATCCAGTCTGCTGACTTGAACTTGATACAAAAACCCTTCAGGTTCAGAAAATATGACTACAGAAATATTTGGCAATTAATCCACCCTCAATACTTCAAATGATGAAGTATTTATACAAAACGTAGTACAAAATATCCTATAACAATCTTAGGAATTTTTCTTGGAAAATAAAATATCTTTTAACAAAAAGATAGTGACAGTTGCCTAACAAATTTCTAGTTGTCCTATTTATTGAAATTAAATAGCCTTCTATTTGGATTTGGGTTGCAGCTGGGCAAATGAGGTGTCCCTCACACTAGAAATTTGATCTTCAATTTGTTTTGAACTTTATCTTTCTTCTGATACACTTTTTCAACTGATAGTCTTTGACCTGATACACTTTGACTGGTGATTTTGACTGTTGAAAACCGTTTTCTCTTTGAAATTTGTTTATTGTTTAGAGTAAAAACAATAACTCTGTTTGTATCTTTTCTTACTAAAAATTAATTTCACAACAAATCTGCTAGCTTCCTCGAGAACTGTCTCTGGTAATTTGAACTTCATGAGTTTCCTAAAGTTTTCATCTGCTTCTGTGTATCTTACAAATGTTGGTTTGACTACAAAGAGGTGCTTTATTTCATGTTGTAAATAAAACATATTCTCAATACTCTTATGCAAAACTTTACCTGTTGGAATCCCTTGCCAATCTGTTTTTTTTCACCTGTTCTTTGGAAAATTCCCTTATCTTTTTATTATAATCTACTTGTTTCATTAATTTATCATTGATTACTAGAAGATTTGGAAGTCCTTTTTGCCTCAAAATGTCAAATTTCACCATGAAACTTGTGATGGCTATATCCATGTTTTGGCATTTTTCTTCCAACTGTTTCATCAAATTCCTCTTGGAAATTACTTTTCTTACCTCAAGAATGGTTTCTGTCCTGTCTATTATTCCTATTTCATCTAGTTCCTGCTTATTTTTAGAGTTGAGGAATTTGATAATTTCCAATGCTTCTTCAGGGTTGGTGTCCAATTCCTCTTTGGTCTTTTGTATTTCTTCTCTAGCTGCTTTTAGTAAATCCTTTTGTATTTCCAACTTCTTTAATTGTTTACTCAACCTCTTAGCTTTTTTCTCTTCAGTTTTGGCATTAATCTCTGCCAGCTTTTTGGCATCTTCCAGATTTTTATTTTCTCTTTTAATCTATTGATTTCATTGGTTTGTATTGTCATGTCCTCCATTGAATTTATCAATTTTCTGGCCTCATCTGATTGCTAAAATGTTGAAGTAGAAGACTCACTGGCAGAAATGGTAGATGAAGTTACTGGAACTGTTGTAGCCAATGGAAATTTTGGGTCTAGTTCTTCTACTAGAGTTGATGGCACTACTGTGGTCACCATAGGAATTACAGTAGGAGGGACATTTTTTGCTTTGGAAGTTTCTTTTTCTTGGACTAATTTTTCCATCTCAATTTCCATCTCCTTAATTTGTGTTTTCATCTGTAATATGAGATTCATCATATCATCCTTTTGATTTGCTTCCTGTACAATTTCTTTGGCCTGTGGGTGCTCTGTAGGGGGTAATTTCAACTGTTTTCTAAGTGCTGCAATATCAGTATTTTTCTTTTAGTTAGCTCCTCTACAGCTTTTACGTTCTTAGGGTTATAACCCAATTCAATTACTAATTCCTCCAAGGATTTGATTCTGGAATCCTTGACATATGAAGAAGCTTTTTCAACCTTGAGCTGATCTTTCACATTTTTCAAAGCATTCTGGAGCTTTTGAACACTCATTTATTTTTTATTAATTGTATAATATATCATCTTTGAACTCTATTTGTGGAATTCAATCTGGTCCAAGGGATGAATGGCTTGGACTGGTACTTCAAAATCAACCTTTTTATAGTTAGCTGTTGTTTTAGGAGTTTGCAGTGTAGGTTGAAGCACTGGCATCTGTAATTTGTTATTCTTATAATCAAAAGATGAAAGCAACCTATTTTTTATGCCTAGAGTCTGCTTCAAGTATTGAGAATAAATTTCATTTTTAATTTCCTCATTTTTGGCTTTAATCTCTTTATACTTTTCCTTAATATCCCTATCTTTATCCTCTGTCTATTTTGATGATGATACTTCCACACTATGATGTTTCTGTATCAACTGTGTGTTGGAAGTAGTAGGTTTTTGTTCATTTTCAATCTCTATGGGTGGCATAGTGTCTTTATCTGGAACTTCTGTATCTATAACCTCAATTGTTTCTTTTTCTTTATCTACTGTAGTTGTCTTGGGCTTCTTGCTGTACCATAGCTTGAACTTTCTTTCTGTGGTAGTTTTAGCAATGTATGAGCCTTCTTCCCTATTTCTTTTTGTACCTCTATCTTGTTGAGCTGGAGTTTGCAGAATGTGACTAGTATCACTCTGCTAATCAGCTTCTATCAATGTATTTTCTAACCATTCAGTTTGGTTAGAAAATTTCTAAATTTTAATCTTCTTCTCATGAATATAGGGAGTTAACTTACACTTCAATCTCCTTTTGCTATTTATGCCATAAGGATCATAGAGCCAAAGAAAACTTCTACTAAATTTGTACTCTAACAATTTATTTTCTACTTCTGCACCTGGTTCTCTGTTATTGCAAATAAATGGACCCACTTGGTTCTTCAATTTAAACTGAGTTTTCTTCTCAGCAGCCAAGAAATTTACTGAATCTGAGTTTTAGATCTGTCTTATATATTCTAAAGCAAACAACCTCATTGGTAAATACTTTGGAAATTTTTAAGGGATGAGGGTTGTGCCATAAGCTCTGATCTGAGTTTGATTTTGGTATAAATACGAATCACCTTTCATGCTATGTTATGATAACTGTAAAACCCTCTTGATTTCATCACTGATTCTAGGTTGAACACTGTTTTTTAGTAGATTTATCAATGGATGTATTAGAGTTGGTCTTTACAGCCCTCCGTCAGAGATCATTTCTCTATTTGCATTTCATTGTTTAGGTGTCTCATTCCGCTCACTCATATGCATTCCGTTAGGGTCATGCCATTGACTGACGGAAGGGTTTGGTTCTCTCGTGTTCCCTTATGCTTGTACCTGCTGGATAGTCAAAATTCCTCAAAATTCATCCAAGTTCAGTTCATGTCATTTATAGTCATAAATGGCTATTTTGGTCAAAAAGAGTCATTTTAGTTTCTGAGTCTAGGGTTTAGTCTTCTGACATGTTGAATAATGCCCGCGGGCCATGAGGATGGTTTTCAATAAGTTCTCAGTTCAAAATTTTATCATCAAACATTTTCAAGGGAATTTCTTGTTCAAAACTTTGTTTTGAACAAGAAATTGTCGAATTCATTTTTGTAATAAAATGTATTTTTCTGCCATCAAGACTTCAAAGTAGACTCTGGTCCTCCCTTGCCAAGGATCAAATGCCAACATCCCTGCAAAAATTCAACCAATTTCATCATTCTAGCTTCAGAAAATCAGTGAGGAAACAAAGGACAAAAGTTGTATTAAGTGAAAAATGCCAAAGGTAAAATAAAAATTACAAAATGGGTCTTGAAGAATCAAAAATCAAAACCATCTCTTTGCAAGATATTTCTCAAGGTGATTTACTCATTTGCAACAAGTTTCATTCAAAGATCTCAGAGAAAAGTCAAGTTTTGGAGTGAAAGAGCAAATTTGCGTTTTGAGGAAGGCTAACTGTGAGTTAAGTCGCGCGCGGCGCACTGGGCAGAGGCGCGACGCACCCACGGGCCACGGCGCATAGAGCCGGAATTCGCTGTGTTATTTCCTTCTGGCACGGTGCACCCAAAGGCCGTGGCGCATAGAGCCCTAAGGCCGAAATTCATATCCGCTCCACAAAATTCGACTTGTTCCAGTGCGATTTTCTCCAAGTAAGTTTTTCAAAGCTGGTTCATTGATTTTAGGGTGTGTTTGCTGCGTTTGAAGAGAAGGAATTCAAGTGTTTAATGGTGAAATATTTAACCCTATACTCACATTGAAATCTGCTCCATAGGGTTTGAAAGAGGTGATTAAAATTTGATCATTGGTGCACCCCATTGCCTCTTGTGCTCTCAAAATTGTTATCATTATTGTCATACTGCTGTCATATTATTATATCATAATCCACTGTCCCATATCCCTTGTACCCTTTGTTCCCATGTCAAGAAATTCCCAAAACCTATCATTCACTTCCCTCCATTGATAAATTCCTAATATCCATAAGTTCAAGGGCTGCCTTGTCTCTTTGATTTCATTTATATATTCCCATTTCATTGAATCATTCCCATCATTATCACTCATTACCTTTGTTTATAAATCCCCAGTTTCCTAAATCCCTCAAACAGTGGCTGTCTTCACACTTGAAAATCACTTTACAGTCCTTTTCCCACTGTGATTTTTCCTATAGCACCTTGATATATATGTGACACATTTGGCATAAAAAAAAATACACCGATTGCTCATTTTCTAAACAACCAAACATACAGTTGACAAACACATTTCAACACCATGTCAGAGATAGATTCACCATATGATCAGGGATATGAGCAAGACAGTGATTCATCTACCGAGCTTAATGTGCCGAGGAGATCTCATAAAAGTGGCAGGCATGTCAAGGAGGAGCCCACTTCTTTGGCTCAATTGCAGGCCTGCCTGCTTGCAATGGATTGTTTTCAGCGTCAGTCATGCTTCCAGTATTGTGAGATGATTGCCCGAACTCAACATCATAATGAGTTAGCTCGCCTATTTGTCCTACATTTGCATAATGGTCATGTAAATCTTGCTGGAGTGAACTTCACTTTGACACCAGAGACTATTTCTGAGGCGACTGAGATACCGAACATTGGTGAGGAATGGAATAAGAGACAGCAGCTGGATAGAGCATATTATGAGCCTTACATCAGTCCTGGATATTTGAGGCAGTTGAGCAGGGTTTTTCCATTCTGGTTTCTAAAGGAAGAGTATGCGCCATTGATGAAACTGATCATTAGATACTTCAGTTGTGAAGGTCGCTTTTCACGCTTGTATGCGTATCACATCCGACTGTTGATGCATTTCACGAGAGTGCGGATGATGAGCATTCCATATTTCATGTACCGTAACATAGAGCGGATGATGATCCTTGTGCAGAAGAAGACTCCGGAGCAACAACATAACAGCATCTATCATTATGCACTCATCAAAATCATTGTAGTGCATCAGCTTGGATTACAGGGCATTGCATGGGATGAGTTCATTTCCCGTGATTTCTTTGCAGCGCCACAGCCTCCCGAGGTTGTTCATGATGAGGCAGAGCCTTCGCATCAGTTTGAGGTTCCTAAGACTGAGCCCATCAACGCTCCAGTGTGTGTGACATATCAGAGAGGCCACAGAGCCTTATTCACGGCAGCACGACGAGTACTATCTCCACCAGGGGTGGAAGGGGTCTCGTTGACTTCATCAGCAGCGCGAGTACTATCTCCACATGGCGTGGAAGGGGTCTCGCCTTCTACATCAGCACAGGTATAGGTTTAGGAAAGAGGCAAGAGGCCTATGCATGATGAGGGCCCTTCAGGAGGACAAGACACTGATTTTATACTCTTCGATGTTGATGCAAGCTCTCTTAGCTCAAAGCTCAAAGAGAACATCTAGGAACAAAAGGCTGAGATTGATAATTTGATCGTGAAGTTGTAGAGATCTCAGTGGGTTATACATTATTTGGAGCAGCGCAATAAACAACTGGAGGATCAGCACACACTCTTAGAGTTGCGGAAAATCCGTGAAGACCGTGAATTGGCCCGAAAGAGACCAGGTGACATGACACCATTTGAGCGAGAGACTTGCCTTACGCACGTGAACCTTCATCTGGAGAAGCTCTTGGTGAAGGCCAACAGGGACAAAGACATCCTCAGACACATGAAGACTCACTATTGGGCCCGCACACACGTTTGCAAAGCAAAAATGAAGATCTTGAAGGCAAGGTTGAGAAAGGCACTGAAACGTTGAAAGAGGCCGGATCCACTCCGAATCTTGGCCGAAGCTTCCTTGGCTGAGCATGAGACATGATGGGAGACCTTCACTCCAAATTTCAGCAAATTTGGAGAATATTTTGTCATTTTGAAAATTTTGGTTGCAAAACAGGTTTTTCCCCCCGACGCGTCGCGCCACCCGACGCGCGCTTATGATTGGGACACCTTCTAGAGGAAAAATTGATATTTTTGGATTTTTCATGGTAAATTATGCATGCTCAGGGATGGATGAGATATTTCATCAAATTCTGGGTGGTCTTAAGGGCCAAAAACACCATGAAAATCACCTTTCTGCCACCTTTTGCACCAGCAGAAAGTAGTCCTGGGAGATTTACTTTTTGGAGGGACAAATGAGCTCCAAATTGAAACATTTCACTTGGGTTGGATAGCAGACATCTAGGGCTTTCCAACGAGCTATCATGAGCTCGATTTGGACTTCTGGAAGTGCCCCAAAGCCAGGCTCAAAGTGGCGCGGCGCATTGAGTTTTTGAGCACAGCGCATAGAGAATTTTGACCCAATTTTTGCCTTCCAGCTCATAAATTCGGCTAGTTTTGACTAGTTTCACCTCTTGATGTAATTATTGATCTAGCTTGATGTAATTTGGTAACCATGATGAAATTTTGGCATGTATTTACTTGTTCTAGATGATTCATTCACTAAAAAGTGAAAATTAAATGAATGAATCAGTTTCCTTCCTTTTAGAGGCAAGTTGTTTGGCTGCCTAGATTTCAGTTCCTTGTTTAGAATTGGTTCAAACTGCTCCTAGAAGGAGGAGCTAGACCCCTAGAGGCATGGGAAGGGGTTAGGATGGTATATATTATGTATTTTCTGAGACATTTTCAGGGTTGGATACTTGGGAAAAGTTTGGCACCTCATTGTACATTCATTTCAGATTTTGGCAAAGGAAAGACCAGAGTTTTGCAGCACTTGTTGGGATCCTTGTGGATTTTGAGCTTTGATGATGTTCTTCTCATGTTATTGTAAGTTTCATTAATTTTATATGTATGCCATTTCCCTTCTCTATGCTTCTGAATTAAAAAAATGAGTAATTGAGGTAGAATTCATTGATTTGCTGGTGCTTTGCCTTAAAATTTTGTTTAGTTTTATATGTTTTCGTCAGTTTGAAGAGGATTCTTGCACCTTATTGCTCTCTTCAGCTCCTCAGCAGTATTTTCTATCCATTCATTGAATCTAAGACATCAAAATCATTTCCTACCCTGCCCCAACTTGAACTCTGCAAGAATTTGGCCTCATCCCCAAGCCCAAAATTGTTTTTCCCTTTTTCCAACAAAAAACCCCTAAAAATCAAAATCAAACCCTCCTATTTGTTTATCTAGCCTAAGATCAGTTTTTGTTTTAGTTATCTCAAGCCCCTTTGAAAATTTTCATTGAGATTGACCCGGAGAGAGCCCTTTCCTGTCCTCGTAGGGCTAGCTACGAGGCTGAGCGTGGTTTGGTGTTGTCCTTCTTCTACCTTATTTCAGCCTAAGGTGGATTTGGGAACTAACATAGTGGCAACCATACTGGGGAGAAAATGGTTTTCTTGTTGATGTTATTTGTTTCATAAGTTACAGACGGAGTCTGAAGTCACGCCAGGTAGCTTTCGAAACGCTTTTGCTTTGCATTAGCGGAAGTAGATAAATGTTGCTTCAGTCGATCTCCGGTTTAGCTTGTGAACGTGACATTTTCCTTGTGAGTTACCCCAGTATATTACATCGTTCTGGACTTTTGGATGATTGAGTCAAGAATTTGATAGGCTGAATAGTTTGTTTTGTCCTTTGATTTTTGAATAGATCAACACACTGGCTTCAAGAAGACATACTAGATCAAATACTGATCCTAATCCGCCTCCAGTGTATGCGAATCCCAACCCGATTCCAAGAATTTTCTGTCGAGAAGCTCCCGTGTTTCCTCTGTTTAAATCTCATTCATACCCTACTGTATTTTAGTACATCGAATACATTGAGTTTGATTATCAGTTCGAGTTATCCTTGTTCGAAACCAAATCTGAAAGTGCTACTAGTTCTACCGTCATAAATCCCGAGTTCATTAAGTACCTTGAGGTTGAACAAGCTAATCGATCCATTGATAATTACATTCTGAACCTTCAGAATTCTATTGTGGCAACGAATATTCCCGAGTTTATTGAATCCACTTCTGAAACTCTTGGTCCATCAGCAATTACTTTTGATTCACAAGTTCACGCTGAGCCTTCTTTTATTCCTACCATTCCAGTGCAACCATTGATATCTGATCAGCAATCAGCAGTAGTTCCTCCTCCATCTCCACCACAACACCTCGAACACCTACTGCTCCTATTCCACCCATTTTTCCAAGACAGATCATAAATCCACCAAGAGCCATGGCTGCTAGATTCGCACCTCTTGTTTTGCCAGTAAATTTGGATCCTATGCCCGCTGATTATCAGAGTAAAATTCCTTTGTTTGATGGTACTCCTCAAAGTGTGCCCGCTCAGCAGCATATTGATAGAATGACAGACTTTTTTGACCTGCATGAAATTGATGAAGAGAATGTCTCCATGAGATTGTTTGTCCAAACTTTTGGAGATGAGGTACGCAAGTGGTTCAGAGCTTTACAGCCCAGAAGTATTAATACATTAGAAGACCTTCAGAGACAGTTTTCTAGATTGGTGGGAGATGAAGAAAGATCCAATGCAAATCAGTTCTGAGTATACTAAGATCAAGCGCAATCCTGGTGAGTCCATCCAAGACTATATTATCAGATTTAATGCGGTTTATAATGCAATTCCTGATGACTTGAGGCCTTCTAAGAAGTAAGCCTGGTTAAAATTCCCGGATGGTTTTGATCCGGAGATGGCCTATTCATTACGAGATAGAGATCTGCCTACTTTAGAGGACATGCAGAAGATTGCCATGAGTGTTGAGGCAAACTTGAATGATAAGAGAGCTAGGCTGAAAGCAGAGAAGAAAGTTGTGATAAAAGAAGAAGCTTCTACATCTACAGATAAGATACTTTGCGAAATGGGAAAGATGTTCGAAAGGCTCACTCTTGATAAGCCCGAGACACAAGTTCAGAATCCTAACTTCTGTGGTCAGCAGTAGCCCCAATTCAGGATTAAGCAACGAGAACCGCGAGCACAAGAACCAGCAGTCCAGCAGCAAGTAAACACACCTCTTCAGCAGAATTTTGTTGGTCAGGATTCAGATGATGAAGATGATGTAGTGGGGGAGGAAAATCATTTCTTTACTCCTGATGATTTGCCCATTTATATCACTGAAGATGAGGAGTATGCAGAAAGTTCAGCGGTACAAAGAGATGAGGATTTTATCCTAGCTAATGATGCAACCCTTGAGGAGGAGTCGGATGAGTATCAGAGAGGATATATGAATGCATTGTTAGCTCAGCAGAAGCAATACTCTCTTAGAAATAGAGATGTACCAGTCAATCCCATTCAGAAGAGGAAGGAAGTTTCAGCGCCTAAAAATGATTCACTTGTTGCACAAAAGAAAGCAAAAGAGGTAGTTGATCCCGCTGCCACTAAGTCATCATCAGCAGAAAAAATCAAATCAGCCAATTACATCGAGAGAGAAGGTTGAAAAGAAAGAGGTTCCAGCCAAAGAGATCGAAAAGACTTCAGCTTTTAGTTTGGAGAATGAGATTTCAAAATTAAAGGTATCTATTCCCTTGACTGAACTAATGAGGAACAACACTTATAAAGGTCAAGTTTCTAGAATTTTGAATTTTGATCCCATGTTTGACATGGTGAATATTGAAGATGATCAACCGAAACTGATATTTGGACCAGCTTTAAATGGTGAGTCTCCGGACAGCGAAGTACCTCCATTTTATATCAGTCTTTGATTGCATGAGTTTGTGTTGCATAATGCCATGTTCGATTCCGGTGCTTCCCATAACCTTATGCCGAAAGCAATCATGGAGAAGTTGGGTTTAGACATTACCAGGAAGTACCACGATATTTATTCATTTGATTCTAGCAGAGTGAGATGTATTGGGCTCATTAAAGACTTGGTTGTAAGTTTGGATCAGATTCCTACAAAGAATGTTTTGATGGACGTTGTTGTAGCAGACATTCCTCCGAGATTTGGTATGTTGCTTTCCAGGTCTTGGGGAGCAAAATTGAAAGGGACATTACAGTTATATTTCTCCTATGTGACGATTCCCGTGTTTGGCCAAATGAGAAAATTGTACCGGGAACAAAAAATGAAATATATGATTACCACTAAGGAGAAACCAGTCAATCATCCGCTTAATTATGTACTCACAGATCTAGAGTCTTTTGTTTTGTTTGCCGATAGTTTTAATGATGTAGATAGTCAGTTAGTTCAAGCAGAAGATATCCCAAAGATTACCAAGAATTTCAGAGAAGTTTTGCAGAAAGAAAGGCAGCTACCGGAAAGCACAGTTGAGCAATCAGCTAAAGATAATGGACAGCAAGCAGGAAAAACAGAGCTAGCACAATTTCAGCACTTAGAGGATGATGAAGAAGGTCTATGGACAATGGATTTCAATGGTGCAGTGGGCAATGATGGTGCTGGGATTGGTATTTGGGTACGCAGTCCTTTTTCTGCTCCTAACAAGGTACCGAGCAATGTACGGGTATGTTCTTACAATTTGGCATTTGATTGTTCGAATAATGAAGCTGAGTATGAAGCTCTGATTGCTGGCCTAAAGATTCTTAGAAAGCTTAATGCCAAGAGAATTGCAATCTATGGCGACTCTGAACTGGTGATTAAGCAGGTAAAGGGTGAATATCAAATGAAACATCCCCGGATGCGGGCTTACCAGAACGCTGTCCTTGATATTTTGAAGCAGTTTTGAAATTATACCTTGACTTGTATTCCTCGCATTCAAAATGGAATTGAAGATGCGCTTGCCAAAGCAGCAAGTAACTTGAAGATTCCAATGAATTCAAGTAATAAATTCAAGATCCATGTGAAGCACCATCCTACCGTCTCAGATAATCAAAGATGTTGGCAAGTTTTCCAAGATGATGATGAGATTAATGATTTTCTCCAAAGTAAAGGTAAGTTCGAAGCTACCTCAATTGATGTGCAATATGATGATGGTGAAGATGTTCAAGTAAATCAAATGGAAGTGCTACATATGAAAGATAAAATTATTCCTAAAGGTTTGATACCTTTAGAAGAACTCTTCGATCAGGATGATGTGGCCAAGAAGCCAACTTTACGACCGACTGAAAAAGGAGTTGAGGATGTAAATATTGGGACAACCGAGCACCCCAAAATGGTGAAGTTATCCAAGTCATTGTCACCAGAGGTAAGAGCTGAATATGTGAGATTTTTGTCTTCATTTGCTGATGCTTTCGCTTGGGATTACTCAGATTTAAAGATGTATGACACCAATATCATCCAGCATACTATCCCAATTAAGCCTAATCAGAAGCCTTTCAGACAAAAGCTAAGAAGAATCAATCCGAAGTTGCTGACATCGATTGAGAAGGAGGTAAACAGGTTGTATAAAGCAGGAATCATTGTTCTTATCAAATTTTCTAATTGGATTTCCAATCTAGTGCCAGTGCGGAAAAATACAGGTGAGATCCGGTTGTGTATTGATTTCAGAAATTTGAACAAGGTGTCATTGAAGGACAATTATCCATTGCCTAAGATGGATCATATATTGCAGCGAGTAGTGGGTGCATCTCAGATGTCACTACTCGACGGGTATTCTGGATATAACCAAATCTTGGTTCATGAGGACGACTGCGACAAAACAGCCTTCACCACTCCGTGGGGGACATTTCACTATGCCAAGATGCCATTTGGTTTGAAGAATGCTAGCGCAACTTTCCATCGGGTGATGGACATGGCTTTTGCAAATGAAAAAGATGTTTTCCTTGTTATATACCTTGATGATTTGACTTTCTTCTCAAATTAAGATGAAGAGCATATGTATCACTTGAAAGTTGTTTTTTAGAAGTGCAGAAAATATGGTGTCTCGATTAATCCTAAGAAGAGCTTATTATCCATGGATGAAGGTAAATTACTTGGTCACATTATTTCCAAAGATGGCATTCATATTGATCCGGCACGTGTTGAAGCAATCCAGCAAATTGACCCTCCTAGGAACAAGAAAGAGATTCAGTCTTTTAATGGTAAAATGAAATTTTTGCGTCGTTTTGTCCCTAACCTTGCTGAGCATTTGAGAGAAATAACAAATATATTGAAAAAGGACAGCCAGTGAAGTGGACTGAAGATGCGGTGAAGTCCTTTAATTTGGTGAAATTGGCACTATCTTTAGCTCCGGTGTTAATCAGCCCGGATTACACCCAAGATTTCATTTTGTTTTCCTTCGCTTTAGAACATACCATGGCAGCTGTGTTAATGCAGAAAAGAGATGGACATGAGAAGCCCATAGCATTTTTCAGTCGAACTATTAGAGATGTAGCCCTGAAATACAACACCATTGAGAAACAAGCTCTGGCACTGGTAAAGGCATTGAAGGATTTCCGGGTATACATTTTGCATTCCCATATTTTAGCTTATGTTCCTAACGCTGTCGTGAAAGATGTTTTAGTACAGACTGATCTGGAAGGAAGACATGGTAATTGGATCACAGCTTTGCTGGAATATGATGTGGAAATAAGGCCCACGAAACTTATCAAGGGATAGGGGCTGGCGAAGCTTATGGCTGAATCCAATTTGCACGCATTAGACATAAATATGATTGCTGATATGTCTGATGAAGATGAGGAGAATTCGCCACTTCAGGTATCAGAAATGTTTGTTGATTCCCCATGGTATTCAAATATAGTCTATGTTCTTCAAAATTTGTCATCACCGCCCGGCATGACTCGAAACAAAGGTAGGACTTTGAAACTGAAGGCTACAAAATTTTTCATTATGAATTCTGCACTTTATTGGAAGGATCCAGGTGGTGTGTTATTGAATTGTTTGGTGGAGGAAGAAGCGAAGAAGGTAATGGAAGATTTCCACAAAGGAGATTGCGGCAGTCATCACTTCTGGAAGACAACTGCAAATAAGATTTTGAGAGCAGGGTACTATTGGCCCACATTGTTTGAAGAAAGACAGAAATTACAGCCATTGCCACTCAAGCCTATTGAGGTAAGCACCCCTTTCCAGCAGTGGGGTTTGGATTTCATCGGGGAAATCCATCCTCCTTCCTCAGGACAACATAGATGGATTCTAACAGCCACCGATTACTTTACGAAATGGATCGAAGCAGTTCCTACAAGACAAGCCACCGATTCGGTAATTATTTCTTTCCTTGAAAACAACATTTTGTCTCATTTTGGTTGCTCGAGTAAATTGATTACAGATAATGTAGCGGCGTTTAAATCAAGAAATATGATTGAGTTTTGTGCAAGGTATAAAATCATTTTGGGGCATTCAACCGCCTATCATCCGCAAGGAAATGGTTTGGCGGAATCTTCCAATAATTCTCTAGTCAATATCATTAAAAAGTTGCTGGACATCAATAAGAAGAGTTGGAATAAGAAGCTGGTGAATGCGCTATGGACTGATCGGGTAAGTCAAAAGAAGTCAATTGGTATGTCTCCTTTCGAGTTGGTTTATGGAGTAGATACAGTCTTTCCTACTTCACTTGCTGTTCCGGTAGTCAAGCTTCTTCAAGAAACATGTAGTGAAGAAAGCCATATGCAGAGAAGTATAAATCAGATGATTCATTTACAGCAAACAAGAGAAGAGGTCTTCTAGAACACATTTAAGTTGCAGGAAAGAATAAAAAAGATCTATGACAGGAAAGCGAAGGCAGATAAATTTCAGTTGGAGGAAGTGGTACTGAAGTGGGATGCTAGGATTGAAGACAAAAGTAAACACGGTAAGTTTGAAAACCTTTGGAAAGGTCCATTCAAGATTGCAGCTTATCGAGGTCAGAATGCCTTTCTGTTGAAGGAGATGAACGGTGAAGACTGTCCACGAGGGCCGGTCAATGGCCGACTGCTCAAGCGCTACCATTTTTAAGATGTTTTCTGCTGATCACATTGTCATTGTACATATCATGTTTTTCAATTTCATTGTAAGTGTGCACTGCAGTATTTTCTTCAGTCTGGGGCCTGAAGCGAAGGCTATAATTATGAAGAAGGATTTCAGTTTTCATTTGAGTTTGTTTAGTCGGTTTGTTTCAGTCATTTCTGTTTTAAAGGTTGAGTCGTTTTAAAGTCAAAGTTTCAGTCAATAAATTGATTTATCAGTCTTTTTTTGATTTGTCAAATAATGGATTCCATGGCCCAATGGATGAAGGCACTGGTCTACTCTCCCAAAGATCTACCGTTCTTGGCACCTCCAAGGAGCTACCATCCCCATTGGAGCCAATGTTAGAGTCGGTCTTTACATCCCTCCATCAGAGATCATTTCTCTATTTGGATTTCATTGTTTAGGTGTCTCATTCCGCTCACTCATCTGCATTCCGTTAGGGGCATGCCATTGACTGATAGAAGGGTTTGGTTCTCTCGTGTTCCCTCATTCTTGTACCTGCTGGGTAGTCAAAATTCCTCAAAATTCATCCAAGTTCAGTTCATGTCATTTATAGTCATAAATGGATATTTTGGTCAAAAAGAGTCATTTTAGTTTCTGAGTCTAGGGTTTAGTCTTCTGACATGTTGAATAATTCCCGCAGGGCATGAGGATGGTTTTCAATAAGTTTTCAGTTCAAAATTTTATCATCAAACATTTTCAAGGGCATTTCTTGTTCAAAACTCTGTTTTGAACAAGAAATTGTCGAATTCATTTTTGTAATAAAATGTATTTTTCCGCCATGAAGACTTCAAAGCAGACTCTGGTCCTCCTTTGCCAAGGATCAAACGCCAACATCCCTGCAAAAAGTCAACCAATTTCATCATTCTAGCTTTAGAAAATCAGTGAGGAAACAAAGGACAAAAGTTGTATTAAGTGAAAAGTGCCAAAGGTAAAAAAAAAAATTACAAAATGGTTCTTGAAGATTCAAAAATCAAAACCATCTCTTTGCAAGATATTTCTCAAGGTTATTTATTCATTTGCAACAAGTTTCATTCAAAGATCTCAGAGAGAAGTCGAGTTTTGGAGTAAAAGAGCAAATCTGGATTTTGAGGAAGGCTGACTGTGATTTAAGTTGCGCGCGACGCACTGGGCAGAGGCGCGACGCACCCACAGGCCGCAGCGCATAGAGCCGGAATTCACTGTGTTATTTCCTTCTGGCATGGCGCACCCAAAGGCCGCGGCGCATTGGGTCTGCGCACGGCACATAGAGCCCTAAGGCCAAAATTCATATCCGCTCCACAAAATTCGACTTGTTCCAGTGCGATTTTCGCCAAGTAAGTTTTTCAAAGCTGGTTCATTGATTTTAGGGTGTGTTTGCTGCGTTTGAAGAGAAGGAATTCAAGTGTTTAATGGTGAAATATTTAACCCTATACTCACATTGAAATATGCTCCATAGGGTTTGAAAGAGGTGATTAAAATTTGATCATTGGTGCACCCCATTGCCTCTTGTGCTCTCAACATTGTTATCATTATTGTCATACTGCTATCATATTATTATATCATAGTCCACTGTCCCATATCCCTTGTAACCTTTGTTCCCATGTCAAGGAATTCCCAAAACCTATCATTCACTTCCCTCCATTGATAAATTCCTACTCTCCATAAATTCAAGGGCTGCCTTGTCTCTTTGATTTCATTTATATATTCCCATTTCATTGAATCATTCCCATCATTATCACTCATTCCCCTTTGTTTATAAATCCCCAGTTTCCTAAATCCCACAAACAGTGGCTGTCTTCACACTTGAAAATCACTTGACAGTCCTTTTCCCACTGTGATTTTTCCTATAGCACCTTGATATATATGTGACACATTTGGCATCAAAACAAATACACCGATTTCTCATTTTCTAAAAAACCAAACATACAGTTGACAAACACATTTCAGCACCATGTCAGAGACAGATTCACCATATGAGCAGGGATATGAGCAAGACAGTGATTCATCTACCGAGCTTAATGTGCTGAGGAGATCTCATAAAAGTGGCAGGCATGTCCGGGAGGAGCCCACTTCTTTGGCTCAATTGTAGGCCTGCCCGCTTGGAATGGATTGTTTTCAGCGTCAGTCATGCTTCCAGTATTGTGAGATGATTTCCCGAACTCAGCATCATCATGATTTAGCTCACCTATTTGTCCTACATTTGCATAATGGTCATGTAAATCTTGCTGGAGTGAACTTCACTTTGACACCAGAGACTATTTTTGAGGCGACTGGGATACCGAACATTGGTGAGGAATGGAATAAGAGACAGCAGCTGGATAGAGCATATTATGAGCCTTACATCAGTCCTGGATATTTGAGGCAGTTGAGCAGGATTTTTCCATTCCGGTTTCTGAAGGAAGAGTATGCGCCATTGATGAAACTGATCATTAGATACTTCAGTTGTGAAGGTCGCTTTTCACGCTTGTATGCGTATCACATCCAGCTGTTGATGCATTTCACGAGAGTGTGAATGATGAGCATTCCATATTTCATGTACCGTAACATAGAGCGGATGACGGTACTTGTGCAGGAGAAGACTCCGGAGCAGCAGCATAACAACGTCTATCATTATGCACTCATCAAAATCATTGTAGTGCATCAGCTTGGATTACAGGGCATCGCATGGGATGAGCTCATTTCCCGTGATTTCTTTGCAGTGCCACAGCCTCCTGAGGTTGTTCATGATGAGGCAAAGCCTTCACATCAGTTTTAGGTTCCTAAGATTGAGCCCATCAGCGCTCCAGTGTGTGTGACATATCAGAGAGGCCACAGAGCCTTATTCGCGGCAGCACGATGAGTACTATCTCCACTAGGGGTGGAAGGGGTCTCGTTGACTTCATCAGCAGCGGGAGTACTATCTCCACATAGTGTGGAAGGGGTCTCGCCTTCTACATCAGCACAGGTACAGGTTCAAGACAGAGGCAAGAGGCCTATGCATGATGAGGGCCCTTCAGGAGGACAAGACACTGATTTTATACTCATCGATGTTGATGCGAGCTCTCCTAGCTCAAAACTCAAAGAGATCATCTAGGAACAAAAGGCTGAGATTGATACTTTGACCGTGAAGTTGCAGAGATCTCAGTGGGTTATACATTATTTGGAGCAGTGCAATAAAAAACTTGAGGATCAACACACACTCTTAGAGTTGCGGCAAATCCGTGAAGACCGTGAATTGGCCCGGAAGAGACCAAGTGACATGACACCATTTGAGCAAGAGACTTGCCTTACGCACGTCAAAATTCATCTGGAGAAGCTCTTGGAAAAGGCCAACAGGGACAAAGACATGCTCAGACACATGAAGACTCACTATTGGGCCCGCACACACGTTTGCAAAGCAAAAATGAAGATCCTGAAGGCAAGGTTGAGAAAGGCACTGAAACGTCGAAAGAGGTCGGATCCACTCCGAATCTTGGCTGAAGCTTCCTTGGCTGAGCATGAGACATGATGGGAGACATTCACTCCAAATTTCAGCAAATTTGGAGAATATTTTGTCATTTTGAAAATTTTGGTTGCAAAACAGGTTTTTCCACCCGACGCGTCGCGCCACCCAACGCGCGCTTATGATTGGGACACCTTCTAGAGGAAAACTTGATATTTTTGGATTTTTCATGGTAAATTATGCATGCTCAGGAATTTCTGAGAGATTTCATCAAATTCTGGGTGGTCTTAAGGGCCAAAAACACCATGAAAATCACCTTTTTGCCACCTTTTGCACCAACAGGAAGTAGTCCTGGGCGATTGAATTTTTGGAGGGGAAAATGAGCTCCAAATTACAAAATGTCACTTGGGTTGGATAGCAGACATCTAGGGATTTCCAATGAGCTATCATGAGCTCTATTTGGACTTCGGGAAGTGCCCCAAAAACAGGCTCAAAGTGGCGCGGTGCATTGAGTTTTTGAGCGCAGCGCATAGAGAATTTTGACCCAATTTTTGCCTTCCAGCTCAGAAATTCGGCCAGTTTTGACTAGTTTCACCTCTTGATGTAATTATTGATCTAGCTTGATGTAATTTGGTAGCGATGATGAAATTTTGGCATGTATTTACTTGTTCTAGATGATTCATTCACTAAAAAGTGAAAATTAAATGAATGAATCAGTTTCCTTCCTTTTAGAGGCAAGTTGTTTGGCTGCCTAGATTTCAGTTCCTTGTTTAGAATTGGTTCAAACTGCTCCTAGAAGGAGGAGCTCGACCCCTAGAGGCATGGGAAGGGGTTAGGATGGTCTATATTATGTATTTTCTGAGACATTTTCAGGGTTGGATACTTGGGAAAATTTTGGCACCTCATTGTACATTCATTTCAGATTTTGGCAAAGGAAAGACCAGAGTTTTGCAGCACTTGTTGGGATCCTTGTGGCTTCTGAGTTTTGATGATGTTCTTCTCATGTTATTGTAAGTTTAATTAATGTTATATGTATGCCATTTCCCTTCTCTATGCTTCTGAATTAAACAAATGAGTAATTGAGGTAGAATTCATTGATTTGCTGGTGCTCTGCCTTAAACTTTTATTTAGTTTTATATGTTTTCGTCAGTTTGAAGAGGATCCTTGCATCTTCTTGCCCTCTTCAGCTCCTTAGCAGTATTTTATATCCATTCATTGAATCTAAGACATCAAAATCATTGCCTACCCTGCCCCAACTTGAACTCTGCAAGAATTTGGCCTCATCCCCAAGCCCAAAATTGTTTTTCCCTTTTTCCAACAAAAAACCCCTAAAAATCAAAATCAAACCCTCCTATTTGTTTATCTAGCCTAAGATCAGTTGTTGTTTTAGTCATCTCGAGCCCCTTTGAAAATTTTCATTGAGATTGACCCGGAGAGAGCCCTCTCCTGTCCTCGTAGGGCTAGCTACGAGGTTGAGTGTGGTTTGGTGTTGTCCTTCTTCTGCCTTATTTCAGCCTAAGGTGGATTTGGGAACTAACAGGATGAATGAAACAATCTGTAAAGTATGTATAAGAAAACTCAGTTGACTCCTTTCTGATTAAGGAGGTCTAGAAAATAACTGACAATGGATTTCCTTCCTCATCCATCTTTTGAAGATTTAGAATGAACTTGTCTATCTGGAAGTAGAGGAACATATGGAAGAGAAATGAGGTATACCTAAAGACACCTTCAGTTGGTAATTTAACAAGTTGTTCATGTATACTATTAGCAATATACTCAGAAAAATTGTAGATGACTGCAGGGGATTGACCAGGCACAAAAATGGATAGGAAACCAAGTATACATGCATCAGTATGCTTATATGTCAAGTAAACAAGGATAAAAGACAACATAGAGATAATGTGTGTGGTTCCTTCTGGAAATTTGGAAGAGGAATAGGGGGGATTTAGCTTTGGAATTTCCACATAGGAAGGCATGAATGTTTGGAAAATTTGGAATCTTTTGGGAAAATATAAATCCAAATATGACTTTGTCAGAGCTTCAATGGACAAAGGGACTGTATTGGGTTTAGGTTGCAACTGAAGCATTTGGTTTATGGATTCAACAGTTATGGTAAACAATACTTCTTTCTTAGCATTGACAATTTCTCTTTGATATGGGGAATAATGAGTTTGGCACAATCTAATGGCTTCTGGGCACTGATGGGTATGAGGAACAACATACTTGGGAAATTTAGACTCCCAAATAAGCACATCATCTACTTGGTCCAAATATTTCTCTTGGCTCCAATAGTGGAGCTCAAGAAGGTTAAATTCAGTTACTGGATCAAGGATTTTTTAGTCTGCATCAACCAATGGGGTGTGTTCTACATCTACAACAGGAGGTTTAGTGGATTTATTACAATTGTACTTTTAGATGCCATTGATAGGTTTATTTTTCACAATTTAACCCCTCTTGATCTTTGAAACTATGTTTTTAGGTCTTTAACACACTTCTGTAAGATTAAACTATTTACAGAAGGTCTTTTTAGAATATAACAGAGGTTAACCTTCAAATGCAAAAAGGTATACTTTAGGTTACTCTCACTCAAATTGTCAATTCTGCTTTAAAAACCAATTTCTTTAACTTTTTACAAACTTAGATAAAGATATCAAGGGATTTTCTACAAATTTCTTTGATGAAAACAATCCTAAAACAAGAAAAGCTTATTCCAAGGGGTTTCTGAGCACTATAGAAAGGCTTTGAATCATTCAGATAGATTCTTAAGTTTGCAGATGCCTAAATTCTCTTCAATTTACTTTAAAGAACATATTATAGCTTTAGAAACTATGAAATTCTCAGGGTTTGCAGCAAATATGAATTCATGAGGTAATCTGGTTGTTGCTTAGGAATACAGGCTTAAAAAATGTTCCAATTCAATAGTATACTTCTTTCAGATGGATGGATAGGTATTTTTCTGAAGAATACCTATGATTTTTAGGAAATTTGCAGTGGAAAAAAGGTTTGATGTAAGTTGAAAGCTTTCAAAAGCTTGTTGTGACCTTTTAAATGCATTCTAGAGGATTTTGAGTGATTGCAGTAGTGAATTTAGTTGAATTCTGTTGGTTTATGCACGAAAACAAGGACGACAACATCTTTCTCTCCGTTTTGAGCGATTTATGAGTAGAAATTAACAGAAAACTTAAATATGCAGTCCAGGTGTTTTTATAAATAATTTTAAGTTTAAACAGTAATCACGTTAATTACTAGTCAATTCAAATCGGGAGTGGTTTAGGGGTGGGGGGATGATTTTTTGCTGAGTGGTTTATTGCACCGTCGAAGGACGGTATATGGTTTTTCTTGAATGGCTGCAATCCAATACAACCTCGATGCGTGGAGGAGAGAGGAAGTGTCTAAATAGCTTTTATCGCAAATCTTGTTTTGTTTAAAGACCGCACTTTGATATTTACGATGGTAGATATGCGCCGTTGGATCTGGTGGGTGAAAGCGAACGACTGGGATTAAGTGGTTAAGATGTGGGATAACGAGCGTGGGGCCCACAATTTGTTTTATGCGACGAGTTTGAATTTATATGTTAAAACAAAGTTTTAACATAAAGTTTATATGTTAAATGGGATAGTCGAGTTTAATGTTTATTCAACCAATGTAATGTATATAGGTTGAATATAAACATTGGGCGGGTTAATATATAAAAGGGATGGTTTAAACTTATGGGAAGCGGGGAATATATCACGTGGGGATAATATACCATAGGATAAACGTAAAATATGTGTTTGGATATTTATTTATATAATGAATTAATATAATATGGGAATAAGGGTATGTTTAATAGGAGTTAATACATTATATTAGTATGTTAATAATGAAATGAATGCGAGAATGAAAAAAATACACTAAGGCATAGTGTAAAATATGATGTTAGGCGACATTTTCAGAGTGAGGGCCCAATATTAACATTTTACACTTTAAAACTTAGGATAAGTGCATTTTTAGGGGTTTTTACTTTTCCAAATGGTGAATAAGAATTTTGACTTACGGAAAGGGGTTTTAGTAGGGGAAAATGAGTGATGTTAAGGGAAAAGGGTTTTTTATGAAGGGGAAGGGTTTCAATAAGGGGAATTTCAATACCTTGGTGCCAATGAATCATTAAGACATGGGTCTGGTCCCACCACAAGTCAGAGAAATGCTTTGAGTCTTTATGATTGAAGGATTTAGTACTGGAACAGATTATGGGGAGGGAAATTAGTAATATGCTAGATGATGTTTATTCATGCCTTGTAAAACTGCTTTCTTCCTACCCATCATTTATTCTACCATTTTTCCTTTATTTGCATGGGTATATTTGAGCTTGCAAACCCTAATCCATTTTTCTCTTTAAAACAAGAAACTATCTAATTATAACCTTATTTCATCCAAGGGCTCAGATTAAACTGTTGAGCTCCTCATTTATTCTCTATCTAACTACTGATTTGCCAAGATTAAACTATTTGGAAAAACATTTATTCTCTATCTATCAGCATGAAATTTAAAGCATGAAAATGTTAAGATTAAATTATTTAACACATCATGGATTATAGAATTTTGAACAAGCTACACATAATCATTTATTTTGCAGTAAAAATTAAGTAGTAGTGGAATTTTCACTTGCATCACTTTCATGTCTTATTCTTATCTCTTTTTGTTGGGGTTAATTTTTTCTATTCTTTTTGATATTTTTCTTTTCAAGTCCTTTGATTTTATTTTTAGGAATTTTACCCTCTTTACCTTTTTTATTTAATTATATGGAAAAAAAAATTCATAAAGCAAAGTATGTACATATTACAAGACTAATCAAAGTCAATTAAAAAATTATGAATCCTATTATTATAGGACCCTAACACTAACCACCAGCGCTATTCATGGATTAAAATTTAATTAATCTCCAGCTAGGTTAGCAGAATTTTAGTGGAGCATGCCAAATTCGGCGGCAGTCCCAAATTTGTCAGACTTAACTGGCAGTCCACCAATTTTAGTGGTAGTTTACTAGGCCTGACATAAATGAGGCCTATCTTGAGAAATATTCGAACAAATTGGGCTTAGGAAAAGTAATTCTTAGCATATTGGTATGCTATAAGTCCATTGGAACAAATTTTAGAGGTAATGGTGTTGGGAAAAATACTGAGAGGGGGGGGGGGGGTGAATCAGTATTTACTGCATACTCAAAACTTTTCACTTTTTCATTCCTTAAAACCCATACGCTACTTTCCTTTAGTAAACTCGCGTATACACGCGGATATCTTTCATGCAACTCACGTATACACAGAGATCTAATTATGTCATTAGTTCTTTGCTTATATCATTCCATTATTCATTCATCAGATGTTCAATAAACAGTAAACATGTGCAGTAAGAACAAAATAAACCATCACACAAAGAATCACACATGAACACCAGGATTTTTAGGTGGAAACCCAAGTCGGGAGAAAACCACCGCTGCAGTTGCTCAGCCTTCAATATTTTATTATAGGGAAAACATCTTACAACATATGTGCTGGTGCAGACTCTACCAGCACGCAGGCACCCACCTGCGCTCGTTTACCAGCCTCTCCTGGAAGGGAGCTCCAACCCCTTGACTCGTTTACCAGCCTCTCCTGGAAGGGAGCTACGACCCCCTGATCTCGTTTACCAGCCTCTCCTGGAAGGGAGCTACAACCCCCTGACTGAAGGCTACAACCCTCAGCACCTCTATGGACCACGTTTCATCAATTTTCACACTGGATCCAACAACTTCAATAGAACACAACTTGCAGGCCACGTTTCATCATATTTTTAGACTGGACCCTTTCCATACTTTTAAGCACAAACATACATCACCAACAGATACTTATCAACACAGATCAGATAGCAGAAACACAGCAGAACAGATCAGATATTTCATACCTCTTGCTTCAGCAAACCCTAGTTTGCATACGCGCTTTACCTTCACTGATGTCGCGTATATACGCGCTTCCGTCTACACAAACCAGCGTATACCTCTGTATGTATTTCATTGCGCATACGCGCTTTATCTTAAGCGAAGCCGCGTATAGAAGCGCTTCCTCCGCGGTTAAGTAGCGTATATATCTTCAATCATTATAGAGCAGCATACTTCTACAGATCAAGTATTCAGTTCAGATTTACCTTTTTACTTTAGACAGATATTCGCCTAGATGTTCGCCTCATCACAGATCTAGTCATTCCATAAGCAAATACAAGTATATTTCAGATCTAGATCCCCTTCTTCATCACTCCTTCATTGGTGCATCATACATTCAGATCCTTCATTCAATTGTAACCCTTTCCATTCAGATATACTCCAGAGAGAAGTATTCATTCAAGCTCAGACATCTTGCACCCACACTCATGATTTGCACAATGAATTTCTTCTCTTTATATAGGTTTACCCTTTCTCAATACCATGAGCCCCTTTTTCAATACCATGAGCCAAAACAATACCATGAGCCCAAAACTACATTACTTCCGATGGTATTCCTAGACGGGGTCATTTAGACGAATCATTGCCCAATACAATGGGTCAATACTATGGTGGTTACCCCTGGTTTTGCACTTTAAGAGCGCTTTTACCCATACGCGACTTGGCACGTTCTTTTCCGCGTGCATATGCGACTTCCCCTAGACAGATCCGCGTATTCCTTGAAACATACTCTTTTCATCATATATTTAGCACATGCTGAATTTCTTTCTTCATTGCCTTCTGTACTCACTGTAGATACATCAGTTTTAGTTCATCAAGACATATTCTATCAAGCACAACTTCATCCAGTAAGTTGCCATTATCTTCATCAAGAGGGTTTCCTTTCAAGGACAACATTCATCATCATATTGCTAACAAACATCATTTACCAAGTCCATCACGTCAAGAATAACTTCATGAGGTGAATTGCCATCAAGGACAACACATGTCAACAGTCGCATGTCTTCATCTTCATTCAGTGGGTTGCCATCAAGGACAACACTCTCACATGTCAACAGTCGCATGTCTTCATCTTCATTCAGTGGGTTGCCATCAAGGACAACACTCTGCATCATATTTCCAACAATCTCCCCCTTTGGACTTGATGGCAACCACGATGGTGTTTGGTTACCACAACAGATAAGTACATTAAGAATACAATGACACCATGTCACTCTCTCCATTTTTGACACCATTCAAACACCATGTCACTCTCCCCCTTTGACATCAAGGGCAAAGGGTGGATCAAAACCAACATACTCTCCCCCTTTTCTCCGCATGTGGAAGAAGCGTTCTGCAGATCTGATGTATACTGAAGTGACCAAGCTCCCCCTGAGTTCATGCTGAATCTTCAAACATATTTTTCAATGAAGTACATGACTCTATAAACGTCCTATCACCAAAGACTCATACTTACATCAAATATCCAACCAAGTGGATTTACATATGAGACTCAACTACCCAACCAAGTGGGTTTACAAATTTGACTCAACTACTCAACCAAGTGAGTTTACAAAATTTGACTCAGCTACCCAACCAAGTGGGTTTACAAATTTGACAAGTCCTTACATGACTGAATATTACAATTTTACATCATGGGTCTCAACAACAAATTACAAAGATGACCATTTAAGACCAACACCAGAAAGACCTCAAGAAAGAGAACATATTTCAGAACCATTATAATGCCAACAATGTATTAAACTTAGCAAGGCTAATGCTCCCCCTGAATCTGTGCATCCAAGCATCCTTTCAATATGACTAAGGCTCCCCCTTAGTTTGTGCATCCTGAACATTTTCACCAACAAATCATCAAGGCATCTTTATCAAAACATTAGAAATAGAATTGTGAGAACTGGACCACCATCAGAGATACCAAACAACATCTTCACATAAGTGTCAAGCAATCATCCATGTGGTCCAATATCATCAAGATCTTCAAGATTTAACATGAAGTAACATATGTAGGCAAAAGATCTCAACCATAGGAACAAACTCTGCATGATCTATTCTTGTTTCTGAATCAAACGACTTTTAATTCATCCATGTGTGAGCACGCAAGATACTTTTCAGCAACCAGGGCTCAAAATCTCATCATAATAAACCATGTATCAAGCCATCATCTTTAAGCATGAGTATCACAATAACCAAGAATAAGTAGTCAAATTGCCAACAATGCAATCATTAGTATCCAAACTGCTGCTCCCACTAAACCAGTGCTCCAGATCTTCAGCTAGCATATAAATTCTCTTATCTTCAATGCATATGCGACTGTGTCTGCTGAAATTCGCGTTTATATGCGACTTTTGTTAATATAACCCGCGTATGGAAAGTGAAGCATAGAAAATTTCACACCTTCATCTCCTCCTGCAAATTTATCTTCTGTTCCTGTCTTTTCTTCACACCAGATGCACTATCAGAAATACATATAACCAGAATAATCAAATCAACCATGAGATTCATTATGCATTGCTCCCCCTGTGACGATACATTACTAAATCTCATAATGTATCCCACATCATTCCTGCAGTCAATAAGAAAAGTCAGCTTCATAAGAAGATGACTGCAGTAAGGTCAGAATTCCCTACATTTCTGATTGGTCCTCCATCTTGAATTGAGTGTTTTCTTCAAGAAAATCATTGTCTACTAGAGCATCCACAAAAATTTCCTTTTCTTCTCTAGATTGATTCTTATTCCATCCCTCCATCTTTTTCCAGATTTGTTTAAACTTTCTATTTGTGTGCTGGAAGTTATCCAAATTCTCATATTTGTTCAACCTACATTCCTTTTCTACATGTCCATACTTGTTACAAAAATAACATCTCATGTGTCCAGAGAAATAACCATAAGAGTCATAATGAGTATTTCTAATCTTCCTCCTTTTACAATCAGTTGCTTTATGTCCATACTTGTTACATGAGAAACAATATCCCTTGAAGCTACCAGAGTACCTGTTTATTTGTGGCTGAATTGTTCTGCTTCTGCAATTTGCTGCAACATGCCCATAGTTATGACATTTAAAACATTCAACGTTCTTGAATGAATTCCTTTGAGAATTCATGATTGTTGGTTGATCTTTTGACTCTTTCAACACTTCATATTTTGCAATGATGTCCTTTGATTCTTTAGCACCTCCTTGTGAGCTAGATTCTCCTTTAACAGTTTCATGGAAACCAAGAACAAGTTTGATAGCAGGAGACCTTTGATTACTCAGTATATTGTCCAAAATATTAGTACTATCATGAAACCTCAAAAGTTTTACCTTTTCTTCTAATTTACCTTTGAGAATGTTTACCTCAACCTCCAAGGCTTGACATTGCTTTGTCATGCTTTCTTCTTTCCTTCTTCCATATTCTACTCGATCCTTCAGATTTAAAATCTCTTCTTTCAGCCAATTTTCGTTTTCTTCACATGTTTGTTCCAGCTCTTCATTCTTCTTATTTGATTTTTCCAGATCTTCTTTGAGAGAGATGATTTCTGCTTCAAGGCCTTCCTTTTCAAATGTTTGTAGAGGTTCCTCAATCTTCTTACTTGATGCTTCAAGATCTGTTTGTAGAGAGATGATTGCAGCTTCAAGTCCCTCATTCTTCTTTCTTGATTTTTCGAGATCTGCATTTAGATCGTTGATTTCTGCTTCTAGTTCTTTAATTCGATTGGATGCATAAGTATGAAACCTTTGATACTTGTCCACCTGTCCATTCAGCATTTCTATTTGTTTTGCCATTTGAGAGATCATCTCTTTGTTGATAGATTCTTGCGTCTTAGATGAAATTTGTAGTTCTTCAACTTTAACCTTGAGAGCTTCTTCTAGATCCACACCTTTACTTTCACTGTCTTCACCATTGTTTGCACAACTAAGATCATTCAAGGGATGACCCCAATCACTATCTGATTCATCTTCTTCAATTTCTGCTAACCATGTTTTCTGAGAGATCTCCTTGTTTCGAGTAGGCTTCTTCTTTTGCTTCTTTGCCATGAGCACTTTCAGATCATGGTCAGAATCTTCTTCATCTTCACTGGACACTTCATCATCATCTTCTTTTGCATAATAACTCTTTCTCTTTTCAAATTGTTTCCCTTTGCCATGTTTTTCTCTATAAGGACATTTAGCAGCATAGTGACCAACTTTTCCACACTCAAAACATTTGAAGGGAAGCTTACCTTTGAATCTTCCAGTACCTAGTTGGAGCTTTCTCACGAAATTCGCTTCTTCTTCATCGGATATATAGCTGGATTCTTTGAAAACTTCCTTTTCTTTTCCTCTTGTAGATGCCTTAAAAGCAGCTTCTCTTATTTGAGAAGGACCTCCTTGTCTCATTTCAAAAGCAGTCAGAATACCATGTAATTGAACAATAGTAAGAGTTTGCAGATCTTGCCTTTCTTCAATAGCTGAAACTTTAGAGTCAAATTTTGAAGTCAAAGATCTTAAGACTTTTTCCACCAGAGTAGTATCGATTATGGTTTCACCCAAATTTCTCATCCGATTTACAATATCATCTAGACGAAGAAAGAAACTGGCAACACTTTCATCACTATGCATCTTCAAATTTTTATATTCAATTCTAAGAGTTTGGAGTTTTGCACTTTTTACCTTTGTGTCTCCTTCATAGCTTAGAATGATTTTGTCCCATATTTCTTTTGCTGAATGTAGCTGCATCACTTTAGAAAATTCTAATTCAGACATGCTTCCCAATAAGACATTCACTGCTTTGGCATTGATTTCATACTTCTTTCTTTCAGCTGCATCAGTAGGAATACTTGCCGGGTATTGATAACCTTCTTCCACGATTGCCCATACCTCTGCACCAAGACTTTGCAGATATGCTTTTGTTCGTACCTTCCAGAATATCAGATTGCTTCCATTGAATAGAGGTGGCTTTATAGACATTACTCCTTCAAGACAATATCAGATCGCTTCCATTGAATAGAGGTGGCTTTATAGACATTACTCCTTCTTGACTTCCCATTGCGACGGATCTCCTTTAAGCGATCAAGCTTCTCCACAAGGACCTCCTCTGATACCAATTGTTGGGAAAAATACTGAGAGGGGGGGGTGAATCAGTATTTACTGCATAATCAAATCTTTTTACTTTTTCATTCCTTAAAACCCATACGCTACTTTGCTGAAGCCAACTAGCGTATACACGCGGATATCCTTCATAAAACTAGCGTATACATAGAGATCTAATTATGCCATTAATTCTTCACTTATATCATTCCATCATTCATTCATTAGATGTTCTATAAACAGTAAACATGTGCAGTAAGAACAGAATAAACCATCACACATAAGAATCACACATGAACACGGGTATTTTAGGTGGAAACCCAAGTCGGGAGAAAACCTGCTACTTGAGTTGCTCGGCCCTTCAATATTTTATTATAGAAAACATATTACAACATATGTCTTGTTATGAGACATTCGGCACGCGAGCACCCACCTGCGCTCGTTTGCAAGCCTCTCCTGGGGAGGCTACGACCCCGACTCGTTTACCGACCTCACGGAAGGGGCTGCGACCCCCGATCTCGTTTACCCGACTTCACCGGAAGGGCTACGACCCCGGCCTGAAGGCTATGACCCTCGGCACCACCTTGGACCACGTTTCATCAATTTCTACTTGGATCAACCAACTAATGAACACCCTTGAGGGCCACATTTCGCTTCATTTTCTGCGGACCCTTTCCATACTTTTAAGCACAAACATACATCACCAACAGATACTTATAAACACAGATCAGATAGCAGAAACACAGTAGAACAGATCAGATATTTCATACCCCTTGCTTCAGCAAACCCTAGTTTGCATATGCGCTTTTACTTCACTGATGTTGCGTATATACGCGCTTCCGTCCACACAAACCAGCGTATACCTCAGTGTATATTTCATTGTGCATACGCGCTTTCTCTTCGCTGAAGCCGCATATATATGTGCTTCCTCCGCGGCGAAGTAGCGTATAGATCTTCAATCATTACAGAGCAACATACTTCATCAGATCAGATATTCAGTTCAGATCTACCCTTTTGCTTCAGACAGATGTTCGCCTAGATGCTCGCCTCATCACAGATCTAAGCCTTCCATAAACAAATCTAGTAAATACAAGAGAAATTCAGATCTAGATCCCCTTCTTCATCATTGGTGCATCATACATTCATATCTATCATTCAAGTGTAACCCTTTCCATTCAGATATACTTCAGAGAGAAATATTCATTCAAGCTCAGACATCTTGCACTCACACTCATAATTTGCACAATGAAATTCTTCTCCTTATATATGTTTATCCTTTTTCAAGACCATGAGCCCCTTTTTCAATACCATGGGCCAAAACAATACCATAAGCCCAAAACTACCTGGACGAGGTCAATTAGGCGGATCATTACCCAAGACTATGGGTCAATACCATGGTGGTTACCCTTGGATTTGCACTTTTTGAGCGCTTTAGCCCATACGCGACTTGTAACGTTCCTTTCCGCGTGCGTACGCGACTTCCCCTAGGCCAATCCGCGTATACCAAGAGACATGCTCTTTTTCATCATTCTCTGAGTACATTCTGAAATCCTTTCTTCATTGCCTTCTGTACATATTGTAGAAACATCATATTTTCTTCATCAGGAACATATTCTCTCCAGCACAGCTTCATCAAGTAAGTTGTCATTATCTTCATCAAGTGGGTTGCTTTTCAAAAACAACACTCAGCATCATATTGTCAACAAACATCAGATTTACATTATTTACCAAGTCCATCAAGTCAAGCATAACTTCATCAGGTGGATTTCCATCAAGGACAACACATGTCAATAGTCGCATGTCTTCATCTTCATTCAGTGGGTTGCCATCAAGGACAACACTGTGCATCATATTTCCAACACTTAGTGCGATCGCGAGGATCATAAAATAGGGATGATTTAGACTAATTTCAGGAATAAATAAATTCATGCTTTGCAATATGCTTAATCGATTTTATCGTTAATTTGCAAATCATTTTTTTTTTCTTTTCTCCATTTGCTAAAAAATTGTTTTTAATAAATTATGAATTGAGGGTGAGTAAAAACAAACTGAGATTTTATCTGAAACAACCGCTGAAACTATGTCTCGCTTGCAATTGATTGCATTTTTTGGCCATACTAAAACCTATAGCAAGAAATTAGATGATAAAACCTGCAAAAAAAATTAAATGTGAAATTTCCCAGGTTCATCGTTTTGCTTGGGGCCAATAAAATAACTGTGAGTTTCATGAACTTGTAAGTTTTTGTCTCCATCTATTCATTTATGGCTGAGCCATAGCGATGCCATCCCTCCGCCTAGTGTTCATAAACCTGCAACTAGCAAAAACAAACCAAAATGATGAGAAACAAACAAATGAAAGTGAAATAAAGTAAAAGATAATTCTTATTTATTTGTTTTCATATTTCGAAAGCTGGGATTTTCTCCTATGATTAATTCTCACGTTTAATTTTGGTTTCATAAAAAAATCTAGGATGCTATGCGGATGTTGATTGAGAAATATGGGCCAAAATCCACGGGTTGTTACACTATCTTTAGCATCTCGAGATAATAGGAACGGAATCCCATCAGTATCACTATCATATAACTATTTTTATGGATTGGCCTTCCTAAATTTTCTGTCCATCAACATACTTTATTTAGATTAAATTATTATGTTTTTGCTTATTTGACGGATCACTTCCTTACTGGCTGCGAGTTTTTCTCCGTCGTTTCTCTTGGAGGAAGCATTCTTATCATGGGATATAAACAAATCCAGCCGAAAGAGGTAATGAGAAATGGCGGAACTAAGACCATTTCATGTAAACCCAGGTGGAAAAATGCTCTACTACAATCCCCACGCATGGAACCAAGTGGCGAACGTATTGTTTTTGGAGACTCCCGCGGGCGTAGGATTCTCGTACTCTAACAGAACTGCCGACTATGACAAGACCGGTGATAAGCTCAACGAACGACGATCATATGCCTTCCTTGTAAACTTGTTCGACAGATTTCCACATATAAAATACGATGGTTCTACATAGCACGTGAAAGTTATGCAGGGATATTACACATTCCAGAATTGGTTGCGACCATTTAGATCATCGGAAAGGTAAAGCCGGGGATTGTTTATTAATTTAAAAGGAGTAATAGTGGGGAATGGCCTAATGAATAATCCTAAAGATTATATTGGGACTTTCACGTACCTGTGGACACATGCAATAATATCGAATGAAAGTTATAAGCAACTAGTTGACAATTGCACCAAAGCAAATTACGATGCCTCGATATGCAATAGTTTGGAAGTCCAACTGTATGACGAAATGGGAAATATTAACATAAATAATATCTATGCTCCAATCTGCCTGCCTAAATATTCATCTACCCAAAATGAAAATATGATCCTTGCATCAAC